>MPNW01001034.1:6450-28472 GCA_011800805.1 Hirudo medicinalis
ATGGGAGAAGGATCAGTCCATAGTCTGCGATGTCACCATCGTCTCTGACACAGCCCCATTAGACGAAGTGCACACATCCAAAGTGCAAAAATATGACGACAAAGACGTTCAAATATGGATGACAAACTCTGGCACTTACCGCATGTGGAAACATCACAAACGAAAAACTCAAAAGCGATGGCGGAAAAGAGTCGGATTGTGGTGATGACATTTGTTGTGTAATGCACGGACTGATTTTTTTTAATGTAGATTGTGCTGTGGTTTGCGCATTATGTCCCGGGGTTCTCTCAGGCCCAGAAGGGGGACTTTAAATATTTGAAGTTCTTGATCCGTAATTATGTATGTTTGGCTGAGAAAATAAAAGAAAAAAAAAAATAATAGCAATAACAGCAACAGCAATAGCAATAACAATAATATTATAATAAAATCAACAAAAACACAATCACCATCATCATCATCATCATCAAAGCAACAAATGTTCATTGTCACAATGTTTGGGGGTGGCTGGTCACCGAAGCGACCCCTCAGTTACCCTCGCCTTCTCCGCGGTCTTCTTCCTCCCCTTACGATGATAATAATAATATTATTATTATTAATTAAATTTTATAATTTATTAATTAATTTATTATTAATATTAATAATAATAATAAATTAAATTTTATAATTTATTAATTAATTTATTATTAATATTAATAATAATTATTAATATTATTTATGAAATGAATAATAATAATATTATTATTCATTTCATAAATTAATTAATAAATTATTAAATTTAATTAATAATAATAATATTATTATTGATTACTATGTTATATTATTATTATAATTGATATAATGATAATTGATGATAACGATAACGATAACGATAATGATAACGATAACGATAATGATAATGATAATGATAATGATGATGATAATGATGATGATAATGATGATGATAATGATGGTGATGATAACGATGATGATGATGATGATGATGATGATGATGATGACGATGATGGTGACGATGACGATGACGATGACGATGACGATGACGATGACGATGGCGATGGCGATGGCGATGGCGATGACGGTGACGGTGACGGTGATGGTGATGGTGATGATGATGATGATGATGATGATAACGACGACGACGACGACGACAACGATGATGATGATGACGATGATAGCGATAGCGACAGCAGCAACAACAACCACAATAATAATAATAATAACAGTTCATTTATATGGCGCCGTAAGCATAGCGTCAGAGGCGCCTTGGTACCCGGTTTAATGCCATCTTGAATAGATGGGTCTTCAACTAACGCTTGAAGAGTTCAAGTATAGGTTGAGACCGATTGATGGGTGGAAGGTCGTTCCAGACGGCAGGCGAGGCATAGGTGTAGCATCGATTGACGATGGATGATCTATGGACTGGTTGGTGTAGTTGAATTGCGGAGGATGAACGAATGTGGTCAGATCAGGGATTTGGCGGCGGTGAATGAGATGGTTGAGATAGGGATGGTTGGATGTGGCTAGAGTTTGGTAGGTGATTAATGAGATTTTAAAGATGATGCGAAGGTATATAGGCAACCCTAACCCTAACCCAGGCATTCAGAGCTGTTAAGGCTGGGATTGAGGCGAACGAGCTTGGCTAGATTATTTTGTGTGCGCTGAAGGGAATGGATAAGTGAAGTACCGTAAAGAAGGGAGTTGCAGACTGCGTGCAAGATGAGGCGGTTACAGAATTTTATTATAGAGGTGGCGTGCTGTTTAAAGCTGAGGTCTGAGGTGGGAGTCAAAGGAGTTTTAGGGTAATAGTAGAAGAAGGAAGAATGGTGCCAGCGATGTTTATTGAAGATGAAGGAAATAGATTCTTGAGGTGTGTGGTTGTGCCAATAAACATGATTTCGGATTTCTACGGGTTGAGTTGAAGAAAATTGACGAGATGCCAGTCTGTGCACTTGCGCAGATTGTCAAGTTGTTCGGAGACACTCTGGTTGGAGAGGGCAGAATAAAGGCTCGTATCATCCACATATTGGTGAAAATACACGTCGAAGTTCTTAACGATGTCGGACAAGGGTGAGGTATAGGTCGTGAAGAGTAGGGGTCCTAAGTCAGAGCCCTGGGGAACCCTGGCAAGAATTGCAGCAGAAGGGGAAGTGTGAACGCCATTGGCATGGAATCCATTGGCTAAGAATAAAAAATGCATGCTCAATTAAAAAACTTCGAAATTTAGGTTTTGAATATTTCCTTCCATAAGGACAATGCCTGAAAACATACTATGCCACAGATTATAAGTACCTTTACATATGTGCTATTTAAAAGGTCAAATGATTTGCAGATGATGAATTTTATTCCACATAGTTTGACATTCACTTTTAATATCATTAATTATGCTTTTGGATAAAAAATGTATTTGTTAATAGGTTAATAGCATGGAGTTGAGCTCATTACCAGGGTTGTTCCAGTAGCCACAATGGCAAAGGGAGGGTTGATGCTGTTGGATTGCATTCTGCCTCCACAAGAAGTCCACATCTGAATGTTCCTGAGCCCAAACTCACTTTTGTTATTTTGTTGCCATTTTTTTCTAACTGTGAATGTAATTTATAATGAGTCACATTTGTCATGATACTGCTTATATATGTGGCAATAACTTGAATGCCTTTTTCCAGTGAATTTTAGTTTAGAGTTATTTCAAGGAGTAATAATAATAATAATAATAACGATAACAATAATAATAATAATAATAATAATAATAATAATAATAATAATAATAATAATAATAATAATAATAATAATAATAACAATAATAATAATTTAGTCACNAATAATAATAATAATAAAAATAATAATAATATAATAATAATAATAATAATAATAATAATAATAATAATAATAATAATAATAATATTAATAATAATAATAACAATAATAATAATTTAGTCACAAATACAAGCAAATTGCAAATGGATGTCTTCCAATGATATCTGTGATGTTGTAGCTACAAGATCTAGTTAGGCATGCAAATTCATCCACTTAAAATTGTATGATCTTAATGAAATGCTTGAAATCAGTACCAAGTCGTCAGTTATGAGTTTTCTTTTTAACGTTTATATGGATTGCAACTAAAACAAACATTGAGCATGAAATAGTGAAAAAGCAAAACAAAGTTGTGGGCAAAAGTACAACCCTAAGGGAAATTTAACCCGCTGATCGGGCTTCTTAAATATAAGAAATGAAATAGGTCAATAGAAGTGAGGAAAAGGTTTGTGTTGTGGAAATTTCTGGCCCCTATGTTGCGTCAATTTGAGAATGGAAAGAAAAAAAAAAGGTTTGAAAAATCGGGTGGCCCAAAGAATTTCCGGGTCCCTGGGCATCCTACCCCCTCTCAGTGGCGGCCCTGATGATTAGAACAGAATAGTGTAGACATTGGAACTAAACGTAATACTTAGGCGCCTCTGACGCTATGCAAATGGCGCATTATAAATTAACTATTATTATTAAGAAACATTGCAGATGTAGATCTGTGTTTCTAAGAGAATTACATGAAAATTAAAAATAGTTTTGAGAATGGAAGTTCATGCTACATGTTAACGTAGAACGTCTGCTTTGTAATGACGCTTAAATTAGTTGTTCAATGTATAATGTGTATTTTGGTACAAAGTTTTGTTTATATTGCAAGAATTAAGATGTAGTTTTAACGTTGTAGATTGTATTTTTATGTTGCTTGATACAGAGCAAATAAGGAGAAACAGCCATCCCTATTTTCTGCCGAGATCCACATATAATTTTAAATGGAGCAAAATTTGTTTATTAATTTATTATGTTGACGTGCTGTTTGCATCAAGATGGAATATAGTCTTCTTTGTCTAGCTGAATTTGACTATAAGTGGAGCAGAATTGATTTTCAGGTTCAATTGATTTTATTATTACAAGTTGTCTAGAAATAATAAAAGGTCTGTTACTCAGGCTCTCTTTAATCCTACTGAATTGAATGAACTCTGGAGTGATTTGATTGAAAAGGGCGAGTTAGTGTACCGAAATAACAAGAAAGTAGATCCAAACGTTAAAGGTTAATTTCTGTTTTAGAGGGGTTATTATACTAATTTTAATTATATAATGACTTTACCTACTTACTTACTACATAAGTGAAATCAAATTGGCGGCATGACTTAAGTTCTTGCAAAACAGGTTATGTTATTCAATAATCGATTATTAACAATCAATTATTAATTTGATGAACTAAAAATAGATAAAAGATTGTTTAAAATCTCTGATATGATGTTTGATTCAGCATCTATTCTATTAAACAGAAAGTTGGTCGAGGCATCTTATTTCTAGTTACTTTGTTATTGCCATGCATTTCATGGCACCTCATATAAGCTTATTTGAAAAAGTTTTGCAAATCAAAGCTTTCTAATACTAATCTTTCGAACTGCTAGTTGATGTTAAATTTTTATTTTTGAAGAAAGCACTGAAATAAAATGTGACGACCTTCAAAAAGAGAATAAAAGCCATTCAAATGCATTTCATCAGAACTTGTTCTTTTCCTCCATTTTCAACTCCTGGGTTTGGAAAAGAAGGCCAGGTTATTTAAACTGATTGTGCCACTTATAATTGGTTTATTTATTTATCTGGTCTTTGATGTCTTTAGTTCCATAAAAGGATGTCCAGACACCATTCTATAGAACTAAGTAAAAAATGTAAAAAGGACAGTCACAAATAAGAAGATGAAATAAAATAAATTAACACAACTTAAACATTAAATGTTTGGTCAAAGCAATGAAATTTAGAAAGTAGCTCTCAAATAAAAATGATTGCTTGTAGGTTAAAGAGAAAAGTTTTTGGCTTGATTTTAATTTATGGGTGATTAATATTTTTTGTTTTCATTGAAATAATTTTAATCACTTAAATGCATACACATTTTATGTTTAAAATCACATTTAAAAGACCAGCAACACGTGGAGCAATGTTTGGACTCAATGATCGACAAGCAGAGGGAGTTGTTCAACAAGTCATGCACGAGCATTTTAACTCTATCGAGGATCAAGCAGCAACTCTTGCTTGCAGACCGGTGCTACCAGGCTCTCCAACAAGACAAAGCTAGGTGCAAAAGATTGCTTCTCTTGAAGAATGGTCCTTCATCTGAGAGGTTGGATTGTGTTTTGCGAGGATTGTTTTGCAAACATTTCATGAAATTTGAATCAGTTCATTGTTTTTAAGAAAATTCAAAGAAAAGACTGAAGGCCTCTCAGTCAAGAGTCCAAACCAGTGTTTGGCTCTTGTAGGGTCGAGAGCAATCCTTCATTTTGCGTTCGCTTTCCTCAAGAGGGCCTGGAGGTCTGGGGAGGATGGAGATTTGTGCAGTGATCTTCTCGAGGAAACTTTGGGAATCTTCCAATGTTTGCCTGCTGCCACATTTTTCAATGAGGCAGATATATCTGGAGTGTGGGCTGAAGTCATTGGGAAGTCCAAAAACTTTTTTAAAGCTGTTGCCAAAGAGTGAGCATCTTTATTTCAATTTAGAAGTGGCATAAGATAATATATTTTTGTGAACTCTTATAATTTTCTTTCAAATTTATTTTATTTGGCAATTTGAGTATCTACTTTTGTTTGACCTTTGAAGGAATTTTTTTTTATAAAATAAAACATTCACACATTAAAGGTATGGAAGTGCTGGCCAATGTACAATGACACTCTAGGTCTTGAGCATGTTTTATTGTGTGCAAAATTATAATAGCATGACTTATAGTGCAATTTTAATGTTTTTATGCTAATAAAAAAAATAAAAGTCAATGTTTTATTAAAATTATTTGCAATAATATGGGTAATTAAAAATGGAAAATTTATATCTGAATTGATTTAATCATAATTTTTAGTGACTTGGTTGGAGGAAACAGCTCTCATTCTTGCATCCCTATTAAGGATCGCCAAACTGCTCTTTCCCTTTACTTGGAACTGTCTCTCCTTCAGGGATCATTGGCTTCCATCCTGGATGCGGTACTTTTTCTCCTGCAACTATCTGCTTCAGTCGGCATCAGTCAGGACACCCAAAAGAACAGAGGCATCATGTATTCTCCTCTGGTTTCAATTCTTAGGAGACTCTCAGGCTCCATAGCAGAGGTGCATGGAGAGGACAATGTTTGTCCAACCACCAGAAATGCTGGCAAGAACAGCATTCAAGTTGGATACTTTTCTACTCATTACACAGATTCTTGTTTTATTTTATGAAATCCATATTTATGTACTCCGGTTTTTATATGAGGGACTATTTGCCGATCATTGTTTCCGTTTATAAAATTTAGAAATTATTAAATATCGTGCATTTGATGTAGTAATCGTGTGCATAGATATTACATGGTTTATATTGCAGAACTAAAGATATTGGTAATACAACAATGAAATTCCTTTTTATAGAATCATCATCTGAATGTCTCAAAAAATTTCCTCAAATACATGGAGCTGCCTGCTAATGACTTAACCATGATAAGTGTGAAGGATGCAGCCGTAATTGCCATGTGCTATTTGGATTCTCATACTTCAAAGTACTTGTGGTCTACTGAAAGTTCATTAGTGAGTTTTATTCAATTGCTAACTAACAATTGCTAACTAATTTAAAGTCTGCAAATTGGAATCACATGCAAATGCAATTGATTACTTTGAGAAATTGGTGAACCCAAAAGAGGATTTGTTGCTTAATTTTCTTGTTTTTTCTTGCTTGGTCCAGTCATTTTGTGATCACTTTTTAGTGCAATGGAGCATCAATTTTGTAACATCATTGAAATAGTAATTGTTCAAGTATTATTATTTTTGTAATACTTATCAAATTATTTAACTATTATTTTAATATTATTAAGTATTATTTACTAATTAATTCATCAGGTGGATTCCCTCGGCCACCAAGAGATTGTTTCCAGTGGTGAGATTGTTCACCTCGACAGTTACAGCCTCCGTGAAATCATATTCGAATCCATCCATGACGAGATTATTAGTCAAATAGCATGCTCCAAAAGAAGCATGTTGATACTTAGCAATGGTGGCTTATTGTACTCTCTTCCACTTACAACTAAATGCAGTGAAGTTGGTATTTCTAGTTATGCCTCCGCATTTGTTTAAAAATTCCTCTCAATTTCCAGATGCAGTTGATTTCAGTCGAGGGCAAAATTTTCACGTCCATCTCTTCGCACCAGGAGGCTGAACATTTCCTGGCAGTTTCTTCGGATGGATCCGTGTATTCTTGGGGAGAAGGAAATTTTGGTCAACTTGGCCATGGAGCAGAAAATAGGTCATCTGACAAATTTGTGCTTCCCATTTAAATGCCTTTGTGTTGTTGTTGCTGTTGTTGTTGTGATAACATCTAAATCTAAATTTCTTGCATGACGTTAAACAATCCTTGTATTTCTTATAGGTGCTTCATGGTTCCAACTCAAATAAAAGACCTGACTGGAAAGTTTGTTATGAGAACAAGGTGCAGTTCACTGTACAGTGCATTTGTGACAAATTCTGGAGAGCTTTACATTTGTGGTGGCACATCGTTGAAACTTTTGTCTGATGACGTGACCACCCCGTTGCTCGTGCACCTGCCCGAAAGAGTGATCGATGTGGCATGCGAAACCGTGGAATCACCTTTTGTCGTGTGCTGTTCCGGTCAGTCGTGATGGGATGTTTTTCAAATTAATTTGTTTTTCTGCAAATTATTTTTTTAAACTATTTTATTAGGAGGTCTGTATTCTCTGGTAAGAACATCTGTTGACATGAAAACAGAAATTAAGCATGAACTGTGCACCAACCTGGCCCATATTGAAGCTTCAAAAATTGTCTCTGCTCCAAAGAGCTTGTTTGCCATAATTTCAAAATCTGGGAAGCTGCATCTATGGTTAGATTTAAACTTGTTTCATGGAGTTCCGGTCAGCTTTCACGATGCCGATGCAATGAAATATTCAGCATAAGACAATAGACTTATGAAAAAAAGATTTTAGAAAACTAAGTATTCCAGTAATTCATAGTGCCGACAGTTGTTGCAAAACTAAACTTGATTAGTACAGCCTTTATTCATCTTGTCTCAGGAATACATCTAGTGAATCTTCTAAGCTGGTCAATAACTTATCAAAGAACATCTCTGAAGGAGAAGGACTTGTTTCATTAAACTTCAGCGAAAGGGTGAAAGATGTTTCATTCACCTCGTCCAGCATTTTTGTTCTTCTTGAGTCAGGTAGAGTGGTGAGCTGGGGAGAAGATGACTCCAGCAGATTGAAGGGAGATGGATTCTTTATGGATGGATCAACATTTCAACATCACAATCATCCTCCCACAAAACCAGGCCAAAGATTCGTAGGACTCTCTTGTGCCAGCAACCATGTAATCAATCTGTTTTTGATATTAATGTATAAAATTATTTATAATTGATTTCACACATTTGCACTTATCTTATTAATATGGTTGTTAATTCTTATCTTTTTAGAGCTTTGCCTGGACTGCAGGCAACAATTTAAAGTTGCCAGGTCACAAGGAATACCTTGTGGATTTGAGCATTTCCACCTTTGAACACTTAAATCAGCTGTTGTCTCTGGTCTTTAATTCCATCAGCGGCCAATCAAACTGGCCTCCTTCACAAGATGAAGAATGTCTTGCTGTGTCTTCTCTTAATCTCCTCAACCTTCAGGTATTTCTTGTTTTCATGTCTGAATGTTTTCATGCCTTCGGAGGATTACCTCGACCTCAAATTTGTTTCAGCTTAGATGTGCAAAATCATCCCATTTGAGTGATTTTTTCACGAGAAATATGGACCTGGCTTCTAGCCTAAAACAGAAAATAATCTCTTTGGCAAGCTCTGAAGGGGTTTTGAGCACCATCCAGGAGGCTGCTCAGGCCAGCCTTTGTTCTGGTTGGCAGATTTTAATGCCTTGCCATGAAGAGAGGTCTAAATCTCTTGCAGCACTTTTACAAAGTTAGTTGATATTGTACATACTGCATGCTGATATGATGGAATTGAAAGAAGCTATGAGTGCTGGTGTTTCAAAATTGATGAAGTTCTTGCATGAAGTTGATTGATCTTGCACGACAACAGTTTTGGGCAACCGCTTGACGAGCTGTTAATACTTTTTCTTTCATTTTGCGAATCACTAATCACAAACATCCCATTTATTTATGACAAATGTGCCCTCATCATCGGATTTCTTGTTATTTGTTGAATGAACTATTATTGGATTATTACTATCACCGCTGTTTAATTGTTTCCAAGCAGACAATAATGGAAGTTCTGAATATAAAAGTTCAAGCACGGGGGAAAAGTTCATGACGAGTCTGCTTGTAGAAAGTTTAATGGTGGAAGGAGAATTGGAAGGCAGCGTTGATTTGCTCTTTTCATCCAAACAAAATGTTTGAAGTTTGCTTAGGATTTATTACAATTATATTTAAATTGTTTCTAAAATTTATTTAACAAACAACAAAATAAACAATACATTAGTAATCAATTTAATTTGAGATTATAAAATATTTGTCAGGAGAATAGCAAAGAAATCATAAACTTGTTGGCTCAACAGCCAAACTCAAAGACAAAGTCAGACATGATAAACATGACCAGGTCTCATGAGTCCAGCAAAGATGCCATGAACTCCATCCTGCAGCAGTGTCCTTCCCTTGTGGGCTTCCAACAAGGAGACTGTTGCATGCACACAGCTGTTCAGCAAACTCCTGATGATGGCCAAATGGAACTGCTCGATCTTGTGGACCTGCTTTTCAGGTAGTTTGCAGTTGTAGTTTCTGTTGACATGTTGTTGCTGTTGGCAGGAATGTCACCGAACATTATTATCTGGACAGAAATCTGGTCTTGGAGACATTGGAAAGAACTAAGAAGAAGAATCCATTGGCTAAGAATAAATTTGATTGCAGTTTCATGAGAATCCTGCTCAAATTTCAAAGAGTTTTCTTTGCAAGCTTGCTTGACATTAAAGCACAAGATTCTATAAATTTTTATTCTGGTTCGTTATTGTGTTTGTCAATTATTCCTGAGATTTTCTGAAATTGTTAAATGATCTTTATGAACAGACAACGAAGTGTTAAATGCAAGCTTACTTCTTAAATCCTACATGAATTTGGTGTGCCACCATCTTGTGGAGCTTCTAAAGAGCATCCAAAATGTACAATCGACTTGCGAACTTGTTTCCACTCGTGTGACCGTCGAACATAGTTTTATTGGTCAGTTTCAAATTTATTGGCAAGTTGTTATTGTAGAAATATTTATAAGATGATGTGTGAGTTTATAGTATACCCTAATATTACTTCATCGATAGGCTCCGTTCTTCCCGAGGTGATGCTGAGTTTGTTGCTCGTTCAGACGAAGAATCCATCAATCGCACATTTTGCTGACTTGGACGACAGCCTCACATCTCTGCTGGAAGAGTTGAATAACTTTACTCGAACATCTTCCAATGCTGCAAAAGAGGAGGATGGTGAAATGATGTGGGAGAGATTCTGGGGTGCTTACATCTTGAAATACATTCATGCTGCTTCTAAAGGAATTTCTATTAATATTAATCCAGTTCTGTTATTATGCCAGTCATAATAACATATTTTATTATTGTAACAATCAAATGTACTGTAAATGTAATGTCGAATTTGTAAGCTTTATTTCTTCCATTAAGCCTTTTTATTTATTTTAAGTGAATTAAGGGCTTTCAATTTGTAACAGCTCATGATTTGAAAGAGTTGAAGGAAAGACTGGAAATGAGGCACTGCACATTGAGGCAGAGTGATCTTGACAACTTACTCAAAGAGGGCATGACTTGGACTAAGGATGGAGATAAGGCTTACAACATGGAGAAGGTCTGCACTCTTTTGGGGATGAGTGATGAAAGCTCAAAAGCATACATTGGTAATGCTCCTTTTATTGGTCTTTTGTTGATGAGACTGTTTATTTCACTTTTTATTATTTTTTTTACAAAGTTCTTAACGTTACATCCGTCTATTCAAATATTCAATCTATTTTTTTTTTTCTTAAGGGAGAAATTCTTCTGAAATTTTTGAGCCTGGGCTGCATAACAAGGAGACTTTGGAAAAGTTACCAGATTGCATTATAGGAATATTTAATGAGGTTAGATACATTTTAATTAAATAATTTTTGATTGTTGGTAAATAACAATTATTAATTTTTAAAACCAGGAATTAACCAGTCCCCTTAAATCATTTGGGAGTCAGTCATCACTGGTTTATAGCCAAAGAATGCTTGCTTTGTTGCTGGGGATGCAGGCAAAGGAAAGGGCCAAGAGCACATTGTTGTCAGAATGTGAGGTCAACAGTTTCAAGTGGATGAAGTCTTCCATTCTTACTGGGGGACTTGTTGCCATGAAAGATATTTGTTCCTCTGAGGAAGATAAGGAGACTGAAACATCTTGTTTAGGTGATGAATATGTTCAGCAACAATATTATTTGTATTCTATTTTTTTGTTTTTTATTATTATTGCTTAACATTGCCATATATCATTTTTTTTATGTCTTTAGCTTCTTGTGACCTCCTACCAATAAGATGTGTTCATTATTACTGCAAACTTTTGTTTTATTATTAAGTGACTTTAAATTTTAATGGCTCCATAATGATAACAATGCTTTTCAGGGCCAATTTCCTACCAAGGTCGGGTCTTTCATGGCACTTCGAAGGACATTCATTTGTGTGCCCACTTTCAACTCTCTAAGCTTGGCATTAGTCGAGAGAGGGGAACGAGGAACGAATTTGGGGAACTCATGAGTTTTTGCACATCGACCAATCCAGACTTTGAAGTTCAGAAGTTTCATGATATCATCACCTGCTACTGCAACAGTCACTCATCCTTTCTGCCAATAACATTCCCACCTGACCATCCTCTTTCCGAAGTCACGAGGTTCGATTGATTGCTTGATCAATAATATGTAACAATTAATATATTGATTAATGTACATGTCTGTAAGTATGGGAAATACAAACATACAAAGAGTTTTAAACATGCTGGTGTGATTTTATATGCATTATGTTGTCCAGGTTCATCATAGGAGTTCTTTTAAAGCATTTGAACCTATGGTCCGATGGTCAGAAAATATTGGTCGAAAATGAAGCAAATCAACAACACATTACACTTCCTGACTCTATTACAAGCATCTGCAGGGTTGTCTGCCACATTAAGAAACTTCTAATCAAAGTAATGATAGTAATGATACAACATAGTGATAGTAATGATACAACATAGTGATAGTGATGATACAACATAGTGATAGTGATGATACAACATAGTGATAGTAATGATACAACATAGTGATAGTAATGATACAACATAGTGATAGTAATGATACAACATAGTGATAGTGATGAAACAACATAGTGATAGTGATGAAACAACATAGTGATAGTGATGATACAACATAGTGATAGTGATGAAACAACATAGTGATAGTGATGAAACAACATAGTGATAGTGATGAAACAACATAGTGATAGTGATGATACAACATAGTGATAGTGATGAAACAACATAGTGATAGTGATGAAACAACATAGTGATAGTGATGATACAACATAATAGTGTTATGTTGTCACTTAATGATGACAAATTTAAAAGAGCAGTTGAATGACAACAAGGTTCTTTTTATGTTAAATAATCACAAATCTGCTCACTGCTCATTGTTGCATTGCAAACATTTTGTTATTAATTACGATTTGAATTTAGAATATAATCTTATAATCTTTCCTTCAAAATATCTTATTTTAACAATAATTGTTATTATTACAATTATTTTATAATTAAAAGAGTCTTTTTCTAGATGCACCAGGATTCAGGGAGATCATACAAAGAAGTTTGTTCTCCAATCCTGGAGAGGTGCAGGTTTTTGTTGCTCGAAGTTGGTCCTGTCAGTAACCCTTTCAAGAGTCCAGCTGATGATGATTTTCAGCCAATCAGGTGCAGATGGGTGTGGGCCACTGCAAAGATTCTGGAAAGTTTGGGGAAGAGAACCTGCTTAGGTGATGAGTTTATCAAAGCTCAAAAAAAGCTTTTCAATTACTCGTCAGATTATTTTTAAAGTTTTGATTTATTATTTTATATGTTAAGTATTGATTCATATGAAACTAATGGTTTCTTTGATACTAATCAAAATAAGGCACCAAGAACAAGTCAAGAAGGATCAATTGACCAGAAAAGTAGTTTATTTGTGGAAATGTACAGATGAGATGTTATTATTAGATGGAACAGCATTAACAAAGTGCTTGTGAGTTAAGTATATTCTAAAGTCTAATTGTTGTATGGACAGTCGTTATATGTTGTGTGCGAGTTGGTGGTGTCATTAGGTGACATGTTCTAAGGTTTCACAATTTTGTTGTAAAATTAATCACACATTAATTTGGTTTATTAGAGTTTAGAAGAGCAACTCTTGCTATTGGAAGAGTTAAGGTTGCTGAATAAGTCAAAATTGGAGAGTGAAATCTTTCTTAGACTGAAACAGAACATTAAGCCAGGGCACTGTTGGCATTTTTATAACAAAGGGACCAACTTGATATGATTAAGATGATAACTTATCATCCAGGGAAGTGCATCTGATTGGCAAATGATGATGTCAATGCAGGAATCAAACCTTTCATGGGGTGCATCATGATTTAGTGATTCGTAATTTAATTAACTCGTCGTGCTTTACTAAATGTCTAAACATGAATTTTTACCTGTTAAAGTCTCAGAATGTTGGTTTTGTAAACATTTCAGAGCAAACATTTAATAAGAAGCACCTTAGAACCTCTTTGAAGGAAATTTCAAAAGATCAGTCCCTGAAGACCTCAATTATTAGTGATACATCTGATCAGAAATTTATGAAGGACTCAACAAATGTATGAATGTATTCAGTCAGATTCTAAGCAAATAAAAATATCAAATAAAATAAAATATTTGTCCTAAGTTATTATCTCACAATGCATTGTGAAGGTAAAAACATTTCAGATGGACAAGGAAGGTCAGTTGCATTCTTTCCAACACTCCTTGAAACACCTTGATCCGTGCAGTCAGGTGATCGTTAGGGATATAATGGAGTTTCTATTGCATGATGAGACCATCAATTTGGACCTTTTGAGGCAAACGCTACTTAACCAGGTAGCTCCTTTAATGTTTTAAATTGTTATTAATCGATCATTACATAAGAAATCTCTCGGGTCGTCAGAACGTCCGTGCTTCGGTAAGATTGGCTGGCCTTCAAAATATCGCCAGCCTTCTCCATAATAACCAGCTGACTGACTCATCCCTTTTTTATGTTCTTCTTGGATGGCAAGGAATTTTTCTCAGTGATGCAAAAAGGTTCGAGTGCTGTTAATATTATTCTCTTTCACTTTTTATCGCAACACGTCCGATTTAATCATTTCTACAAATGCAAGTATTGATTAAAGAGCTGAAATAAAAAGGACATTTATCTATTGCTTCGGTTACCTCTCCTAAAGAGTGACATTTATGCAATGCTGAATATTCTTTTTACAGCAAATTCCTTTCATGTTTGTCAAACGTCCATCTCGTCTCGCCCGCCGATAAAAACAACTTGGAAGTAGCACAGGGGAGGTTTGATAGTTGGGTCGTCAACAAATTGCGCGAGGTGCTGAAAACCGTCGAGGCCGAGGTTGCCAATTATTCTGCCGACGGCGGAGGAAGCGAGTCGCCTGCCGAACGAACGAGGAACCTCCGACGCAAGCAGATCGATAGCTTGCTCGAAACCAGACGAAGGAAATCTTTGCCCGTCATTGCAAATCTTTGCGACGATACCGCTCCAAAGGGAGAAGGTGTGTGGAATGGCGAACAGCCAAAGAAGTCGCTCAATCACGCGAAGAAGCACAAACGTCCCGAAAGTCAATTTCACGACGAAGAGGTTGCGGACAGGCTGAGGAAGGATAAATTGGGGCAGTCGTTGCCTCTGTCCAGATTTGTGCCTCTGCTGATGAGCACTCTCACGACACGTCACTCTCCCTCCTCCCTGAATGCACTCATTGACTCCGGAATCCTTGCACTCGTTAAAACCACTTTTCGAATGTTTGGTTAGGTTTATGAATTTCACTTTAATATTACTATTTGAACTATATTACTTATTTATATTAATTAGTTACAAATGCAGCAATATTTTCAAACATAGTTTCTGTTGGTTAGAGTGTTTTGTTACCATTGAATAATATTACATTTTAAAGTAATTACATTCTCATGTCTCTTGGTCTCATGACTTCTTGGTTTTGTGATTCTGTTTGCATTGATGGTTCCATTGGTTCTTTCAGTGAATGAAAGTGAGGTCGAGGAAGGCGGTCGTCAACTGGTCGTCGAAAAAGATTTCCAGGCCCTTGTCGATGAATTTCTGGATGATAGAGAGGCCATCTATTCATCATTTGATGGGACTAAGATGGCTTCTCTGATGAAAGTCGGGTCGAGAGTCATTAGAGGACCCAATTGGAACTGGGGAAACCAGGTTACTTTCTGTTTAAATTCTAACGTTTCTCATTTTGAGTCATTCTTTTCCAACAACCTTATCGATCGTTTAAGTCGTTATGATCTTATCGTATGATCTTATTATCGTTTTTAAGTCACAATATTTTCAATCACTTGAGGTCATTTTATTTATTGTTAAACTCCACTCTTTCAGCTCAGATTTTTCATCTTGTACTTTGGTGTTTGTTACCTTAGGACTCATTATTTATGCAGTTATTTAATTAAATTAAAAATTATTTATGTAATAATTAAGGTAAGAAAGATTTGCTTTCATTCAGGATGGTCCTCAGCCTGGTATTGGGACATTGGTGTCTGAAATTGATGAAGATGGGTGGGTTTTGGTCCAATGGGATTATGGTTCAACCCATACTTACAGGATGGGAAAAGATAACAAGTATGACCTTATGCTGTATGAAGGTCCTAGTTTTGGTACTTACCTCTCAAAAACAAAGGAGGAGTTCCATGCTTACTTATACAAAAGTTTGTTTCAGTCCAATTAATTATTACATATATTTTTTATTTATTCACTAGCTCAGGCTGAGGGTCTAAAGACCTTTAATACTGTCTGAACACAAGCAACTGCACTTTCAAGTACAGATACAAACAACTGCAAATACAAACAACTACAAATCAAAGACAAAACACAAACAAGGAGCAGAGCAAATCACATGGCAGCCATTAAAGAATGTGTATTAATGAATTTATTTATGCAATTAAATTTCTTCTGAAAACAGTTAAAATGTCATAAAAACCTGCTTTAATTGAAATCTTTTAAACTTTTTAATCTTTCAACAACTTGAAGGATCTCTTCTGAGTGACTCAAAAGAAACTTCAAACCCCGTAAATTCCCTCTTCTGTAACATGGCTTCGAATCTTTCGAACGGAATTTGCGTGAACGCTCTGCTCGTTCGAGGGGGATCGGTGAATGTTTGTGCTGCTGCAAAACTCGCCAACCACTTGAGGGACATCATCGACTTAACATACATCGGTGCACAGAATCAAACGCCCTTCAAAGGAGGTAAGAACATTTTCTTGACATCATTTATTATTCTTTGAGTGCAAAATTTGTTGAGGTGATGATTATGATGGTGCTTTTCACGAGGACAAGTGTTGTATAATTTGTGAGCATTGAAACAATTGACCCTCAAGATATTTAAATTGGTCACTAAGCAACAATTGACTGATTGACTGATTGTATCAAGAATGAATGTTGCTTCCCATCAGTTAAGTGGTTCTTCATTGGTTTCTATGTTGCTTATCTTATTACATACAAGTTATTTATTATAAAAGATGATTGAAATGCCAGAAATAGTTACAATGTTTACAAACAAATGAGGTAATGTTGTCAACTATTGCAGCAGGTTGCCTCAAATTTCTGTTTCGAGGTTGCTTTTCGGATCTCGACCACTGGAGTGCTTACGGATTCGTCAGATCCATTGCTTCCAGTTCAGAAATATCCAGCAAGCTTGTTCAATGTCGTTGGATAGAAAAGTTGTTGAACTACTTTGATGACAAGAATGTGCAGCTTATGCAGAAGGTAAACACGATGAAGATGTGCAAAACATGCATCTTTGGCTGTTTAGTTCAAATCGAATTTGCATCTCCTAACAATTGATGAATTATGACAAATGTGATTATGCGCAGTTAGAAAATCATTGTCTTACAGAATCATTTATTTGTGGAGTATTTTGATTCAAATTATAAATTCATTAGATAAACATTTAAGTTGTCACAACATGAAATGTTCTTTTGTTTTAGCTCCAAATATTGATGCTCCTCGAAGCAATCCTTCCTCATTTTGATGGAACAACAAGTCCTAACGATGCTAGTCTCATTATCAACAAGTTAATGCTTATTCTTGGCAACTTGGCACTCCAGTGTCGATACGATCAATCTATGAAAAACAATGGTCGGTACAAATTAAAATTTCATGACCATCTTCTAAGAATGTCATTTTCTTCAATTACATGAATGACATGACATACATGATGTTGTTCAGACGTTGACATAGACATCACAATGACACATAGAAATGGACAAAGATCATTGGTTGTGATGACATTTTTATTTCAGATCTGTTTGCCTGTCGAGGGAAAAAGATTTGTGACACATTTCATTTGTTGTCGGCCTCGCACACGAGCACGATTGCAGAACAACTGAGAAGCCTTCTGGTCGGCCTGTTCGATTCCCCGTCTTGGGTGAGCGTCGTCAAGGCCTTCGTGTCCGAGAGTCTCGGCGCTCTCGTCCTCGTCTCTCAGCAGTCCTCCTTCGACGAGGTAACTTTGACGATCGGCGTGAAAATTGTTTTGAATCGTTCGATCGTTTTATGTTTCAATTATTTTTGTTTCTTTTTAGAAGGAGTTTGAAGGAGCGTTCGGCGAACCTCCCGTCGAAATCGTTCGACTCTTAGGCGTTTTGTCCTTCCTCGGAGGAGTCGACGAGACGAAGTTGAGACTCGGAGGTCGAGTCGTGCACGGGGAGTTCGGCGAAGGAACGGTCTCCGGCGTCGACATTGCCGGCGACGTGCTCGTCCAATTTGACGACTTTGTTTGCCAAAAGTCTTGCTACTACAAAGAACTCACGGTGGTGAGGAAATGGGAATGCACCGCAAATGATGCCTATTCTAATGGTATTATAATTTTAATCCTTCCAGAAGCAATTGTCACTGGATAAAGTGATCAAAGACATCCTGAGTGAGAACATGACGAACCGCTGGTCCGACTTGTTGTGCTTCACGTTTTGTTTTTCTTCTAATTTCAAGAAATCCGAGGATCCCACGAAATGGGGATCTGAATCTCTGGGACTCTGTGGTGATGATTTATTTTCCTTTGCTTATGTTCGTGTTAAAGTTGATTGATTAATCGACGAGATCGTTCATCTTATTTTGTTCTGTTCGTTCAAATATCGCAGGCCATCGCTATTTAATTCTATTCTTTTTGAAACTGAGGTTTAAGATATTTAAGATTTATTCTGCGCATTTTATGATCCTAACTTGTGGCATATTTCGTACGATCGTTAAGTAACGCACGGTCGAGGAGTCGCACCGAGCAAGACGAGAATAACTTCGGTAGTTTTAAGTTGGGTGGACGGTCTTGATTCGAACCATCGCTAAGGAGAAGGAAGGTCTGAGAGTGTTTTGGTTGGAAAAGAGAAAATGGATGAGGATGTGGTAATTAGAGGATGAACTGATGACAATCAGTTGTTTCAAAATATTGTATGTGCACAAACGTGTAGACGTTAAATGTGTTTGATTAAATACGTCCTTGATTTATGACACATATCAGGCATGTCAAACTGAGGGTCCCCGAGGGCTGCACGGGTGACATGTGAGTTGTCACGAGGTAACATGTGAGTTGTCACGAGATAACATGTGAGTGTCACGAGGTGACATGTGAGTTGTCATGAGGGCCACATATTACAACTAATTGAAGCCATTTAGCAAAATTTGCCATTAAAATTGTTGCCATACAAATGTTTAAGCAGTATTCGTGAACACAAAGTAGTGAAGTAATTTTATAACAAAATAAAATTTTAAACGAAATCATATTCTTGCAGTTTGTAACAGCAACAAATGCATTGTACACAAATTACAACAGTTCAAAACTGAACATTTATTCGAAACTATTCAATCATTTTTAATACTTTGTCCTTAGGCTTGACACCTCTTTTACTGACAATTTTTGGTATGTCAGGCTCAAATGTATGCACAGTTCCAACTTTGATCAGAGTGCTGATCAGAATTGAAGCCCTGTTCTCTGAGAAGCTTTTGTTGATTTCCTGAAACACAAACATGAACATAAACTTTTCACACCATAGGTGTCATAGTCACGGGGGAAAGGGGGCAGTATGCCTCTTGATATTTTTCTAAATCCGCATAATTCATTAATAATTTATTGATCATGTTGCAGCTCCAGTAAATTAGGAAAGCTTTCGACATCACCATTGACTACAAATTACAAGTTTTGATAATTAAATTACAAGTGTCTTTTCTTGTGTCTTTATGTGAAATTAATTGTTTGCTGCAATTGTGATGTTCAAAAGATGAGAAATCACAAAATCTTTCCCGAAATTCCTTTGACAACAGTTCCAGGTGACTGTCATATTTAGCAAAGCTAAGCACATACTCAATATTGCTAGTGTTTTTCAACTCTTTGCACGTTGGAAAATGAACAAAATTTTCATCTAACAACTGTGACTTCATAAGCTTAGTTTTGTAATGAAGCACTCGATGTCGCGTTATTATATTAATTCGCTGCGGTTTACAAATGTTAACGACCTACACGTGATTTGTCTGAAGTTAAAGGTAGTTGCCAAAAATTGCACAAAAAATGATTGAATCTAAAAATTGTGTTGTTGTTTTTTTTTAAATGTATGTCTCGAAAATAAAACATTCTCACGGTAGAAACCTTTGTGCGGGCAGCAGGTGCGATTGTAAAGGGCCGAGCGTTTGACCTGCCCGATATATTTGATCTCGTATATGTAATTATCATTATATGCGAACAATCATATGTTTATTTATAACCTGAGGATTTCTTATTTTCTATTTTTAGATTCTTCAAAGCAGAGAGAATTTATTAGAAATTGTCAGCTGAAATATTTTCTTCTGAAGGCCTCAAGAATTCTTTTTAGCAATCAAGAGTTGTACAGGAAATTGTTGAGCACAAACAGCAGCACAGTTGATGCATCGAGCAATGCTTCGAGTCACGGCAACCTCTCCGCAGGCCGAGCGGTTCCAATTTTCCAACACGTCCTTCAGCTCTCGACACAACCTTCGCCCATCCTGCCCACGTACGACGCGTCTGACTTGGAAGCGGCTCTCGTCTCTCTCTTTCAGACTCTCAATTCGGGTCCGTCGGAGGAAACGCCGACGTCCGCAGCTCGGCACTCGAACGTCTTCGACGACGAAGACGACCGACGACACCTCCTGGGTTCAAATTTCAATAAGAATTCCAAGTCGTTTCGATCTTCGAATTCCCGTCGGTTGTCAGACGGGAATTCGACCGCAGAAGAAGGAGCAGTTGGTGGCGGAGGTCGTTTGTCATTGGAAATCGTTCGGCAACTCACGGACATGGGATTCAAACGAGATAAAGTTCAATGTGCTCTCGAGCAATTCGGTACTGGTCACGGTCGTTGTTTGTGAACATGCGAATTGATCTAACTTTAAGGTTCACGAGGTGCTAATTGGAGTTTAACGACCGCAGGTGCTTTGTGCTCGGGCGACGAATCGCCGCCGATGATCGAGTCGGTCGTCACGTGGTTGTTGGAAAACGGGTCGGAAGAGATCGACGATCCGAGGAATGTTGAAACCTTCAAAGACCTTCAATCATCTTTGGAGAATGTCAATGAAAATAATCAAACTCTCACAAGTGTAAGAAAATGTCATTTACTCTTATTGCATGCAATATTTGAGTTCATGAAGGTCATCAACCTGATCTGAGTTTTGTTCATTGATAATGTGTATTCAAAACAATGTAATTCCTTGATATGAAGCCTGGTGACTGTCATGTGCTTTTATTTGCTTATTAATTGATTGATTATTATTTAATTTAGAATATTTATCTTTCCTTATCAGAAAAACTTTTTAGTGAGAGAGGACTTTGCAAACCCAGATTTGTATGCTATCTACGTAAGAGAAAACATTCGTGTCGGAATGCTGGTGAGATGTTGTCGGTCGTACGAAGATGTCAAGTCGGACGACGTTGGCGTCGTACGGGAGGTTCGTTTGTAGTCGCGCGTCAATGAATTTTATAGCAGCAGTTGTAATAAGAATTAAGTTGTAATAACAATTATAGCAATATAATAACTAAATAATTTTAAACACAGATTGGCAGTGTCATACATTTAACCATTTATTTGCATGCATAAACCTAAGCATATGCACGAGCTTTAATGTCGACGGCCGATAAGCAATTGCTGATCGTTCCTCAAAATGCATTCAGCTCGACACTGACGACCTGCACGACCTCAACGTAAGAGTCGATTGGACGGAACGCGGCGGAGCTTATTGGGTCGGATACGTTCACCTCGATCTCAATGGGGAGAAGAATGCTGGATCCAGGAGCAACAATTCAGGTTCAATTGTTCTCTGTGTTCTTTCCATGAAGGGAGGGCTGATTATTTGAAATTTATTTTTTAAATTAGTGGAATTACTTGAATAATCATTATTTAAATCGAATTTTGTATTTACGATCTAACTTTAAAATCAGTGGAATTAGGAATGACCAAAGTGAACGAATGTGGATCGATCGATGCGGGATGAGGGATTATCAATTAACCATAACTAATTAAAGTAATAACCTATTAATTATTTAATAATTATAATCTGCAGAGAGGAACATTTACTTAGAAGTTGGAGATCATGTGAAAATCAGGGATGCAATCCAGGAGCCCTTTTACGGCTGGGGACTCGCCGACCACACGTCTCTCGGCATCGTTACAGGTTGCATTATATTATCTTAAATATATTATCTTAAATATATTATCTTAAATATATTATCTTAAATATATTATCTTAAATATATTATCTTAAATATATTATCTTAAATATATTATCTTAAATATATTATCTTA
>MPNW01001035.1:0-16244 GCA_011800805.1 Hirudo medicinalis
ATTCATCGACACAATGAGACTTCAATGCCTCCGTGTGCGTTTGTACAGAGTATATTTTTTGCGATTGTTATTATTGTTGCTATTATTATTATTATTATCATTATTATTATTATTATCATTATTATTATTATTATCATCATTATTATTATTATCATCATTTCCTTGACCCTTCCACAATTCCAACAGCCAGGCGACCTCCGTCAGCATCATGTCCTTATCTTTTATCTCCGTTTGTAGCTTCCTCTGACATCCACTGATAAGCAGGAAGGTGTTGACTTGCACTTGTTGACATTCCCGCTCCAAATCAATTCCACACTCTCAACTTTATCGAGGTAAGCATTCGACCTCCGAGGTCCCCAAATGACTTCTCACTTTGTTATTTTAGCGGTCAGTTCAACTGATTGTCTTGACACCCATCAATCATTTACTCCTTCACTCACTCTTCCACACTCACTCACTCTTCCACACTCACTCACTCTTCCACACTCACTCATTCTTCCACGCTTACTCTTCCACACTCACTCATTCTTCCACACTCACTCACTCTTCCACACTCACTCACTCTTCCACACTCACTCATTCTTCCACGCCCACTCACTCTTCTACCCACTCAACCGCTTCCAGTCACTCATGTGAAGACTTACCTCAATTAGCAGTCTACCTGTCTCCTTCCCTCTTGGACAAGTACAAATCGCTCCTTGTGGCAATAAAAACCCTTCCGGCCAAAACAACCTCTCAGCGATCCTCGCCTTTACAGCTTCAACTCACGCCGACTCCAATCAGTGCTACTGATTCCAATTACCCATTTGTCTTATTTGTTGCAAACATAAAACAACAATGTAGAAGTTAATGCTTAAAAATCATAACAAACTCTCAATTGCTGGACTTGTACTTGTACTTGCACTGGTACTTGTACTTGGATTTATACCTGCACTTGCACTGGTTCTTGTACTTGGATTTATACTTGTACTTGGACTTGTACTGCAATTGTTTTCAAATAAGAAAAGTTGGGTCGTGCTTTTGCGACATGAACTTTACATGACCGAAGTATTCGTCTGCTCCTCCGACAGGAACTTCAAAGCTTTTAAAGCACCGACTTCCTCTGACCTGTCATCAATAGCTTTTCTCCCCCTGCATCATCGTGTGTACTCGAGTACTGCATGCGAGTGGATTTCAAACTTCAATGTGTGTGCATCCTCTTCTTTATGTTGGGAGGTTGTGTTTGTTTACATCTCGTGAATTAATTAGTTACTTAACATAAAATATGCGCTCGTAAACACCTGGAGTCATCAATGCAAACATGCATGCATGCATACTAATGAGTGCATAACTTGTTAACGAATCGGACAAAGTTGGTGGCAATTTTGTGCACATCGATGCGATAACTTTGCATATTCATGATTAGGATTACAGCCTTGTAAATATTTACATGTTTACATTTATACAAAGCATCTCTCTCCAGTCTCCTCCATGTCTCCAGGGAGTTTGAAGTTTTACTGTTCGGCCGTGCCATCCTTAAAAGAGTAACTGGGGATTTCCAAAAGAAATTTTATGTCGGTTCTAATTTTATTGGCCGTTCTAAAGTTTGTTTCTTTTTCATTGTTATTATTTTCTTATTCTTTGTTGTTGTTGTTTATTATTGTTGTTATTATTATTATTATTATTATTATTATTATTATTATTATTATTATTATTATTGTTATTATCATTATTATTATGTGTTGTTGTTAATTAATATTATCATATAATTTTTATTTTCTTATTCTTCATGACTTCATGTGGTTCTGTTTGTCTCTTGCCTCTGACTCTCTCAAATCACTCGTGGAATTTTTCAAGTGGTAGTTACTTTCGTTTTCGTTTTTATTTTCCCCTGTTTTATGGTGTCCTGCCTTTCTCCATTTAACTTTCTCCCGGCAATTTTTCTGTAATTAACGTTTTGGCGGTTACCATCTTTCCTTTCCTTTCTGTTCGTTCAGTCCATCCTCACCTTGCATCTCAACTTGCTGACGCCCAGCTGACCTTCGTGTTCCATCAATAATATTTACTCCTTATCTCCAAGACTCAGCACCTTCTTGTCAACCTGCATGCATGCGGCCGTACAAGGTGGGATTCGAACTGCACGCCTCCGAGTAAGGAAGTGACTTTTCGTAATGAACGAATGCTGTTTTGCGTGCACGAACGTTTCATTGAAATTTAGGGAAGCTTTTCAAAGTTTAATTGAAGTTGAAAATTGCCCTTTGAACCTGCTGACGTTAGCGAATGAATGCAGTGGTTAATGTAATCAGTCAGAACATGTTCAAAACATTTATTTTTATTCAATTTCAAGCAATGCACGAAAACCAGTAAACGCCTCAATTCAAACTTAACCACATAACTTTTACTCTTGCACGCCGATGTGGCCGACCGCGGTGCGTGCGGCGTGAAAACTTTACAAGAGCAACATGGAGGCGTCAAGAAGACCTGCCTTCCCTCGAAAAGGCTTGGAATGCAAAGAACATTTTCCGAACGGTTTCGATGGAAGGTGGACGATTGTTTTGGAGCGGAAGATGTTTGAAAGTCGATGAGGAGGACGCGATTGCTGGAAAATAAATAGAAGGATGGTTCTCGGATTTGGAAAAATGCTGCAAGATTGCGGAGGAATGCAAATATCGCACGAGAGTAGAAAGGAGAGTTCTGGAGGAGAATGGACCACCAATCAGAAGTGAAGTTCTATGAGAGGGAAAAGCAAGAATAAAAGTCTCATCTGTTAACTCGCTTCCACTTCTTTGGAACGAACCTTGTGCTGCTTTTGGAAGACGACGCTGGTGCCATGGTGGACTGGTGATTGTGCCTTCTCACCAAAGCGAGGGACGTCATGATCATAGTTGACTTGGCTGGAAAATAAATACTGCTTTTTGTCATTTTCATATTGGCCCGTCAGGACGCCAAACGTCGTATTAATTACATCACGTATTTAGAATTCTCGTTTTTCTCCTTCGCCTCTCATTCACTCATTCATTCATTCATTCATTCATTCATTCGCCCATCAAATCATCCAGCCAGGCACTCATTCATTCGAACCAAAGTTTTTCCGGCTATTAACTCATGCAACGTGGCTCCTCGTTCTTCTTCACACGCTCTTTTCGCCACTTCGCAGCAATTCCTCTTCTTGTCAACTTTTCCCTTCCATCCACCATTCAGCAGGTAATCTGTAAAACTCACCTGTAACCTTCACCTGTAACCTTCATCTACAACCATCATCTATAACCTTCATCTAAGACCTTCACCTGTAACCTTCATCTGCAACCTTCTTTGACTTGGTGCAATATTCTGTGCACAAATCAAAAAATTCACGCGAATGAATTCTTAACTAAGCTCACATTTCGTCAAAAATGCCGTAAGATGCCGTAAACTGGCACAAGTCAAAATATCGTTCGATTGGAAATCAACAAATGAAAAGATGTTTGATGATATTTTGCTTCAAAAGAATCACAAGCTCGCTGTCAATGTTGCCATCACTATCATAACCATTGCCAAGTGAGGTGAAGGTTTATTTACAAAAATGCTTCCTTAGTCGATTCATAATAATTAACTAATAAATATTAACTAATAAATATTAACTAAATGATTATTAATAATTATTCATTTATTAAAAAGTTCATTCCAAATCATTTTCTACACAATTCCAGAAACCGAAAATGATTTTAAATTACTTGAAAAACAATTGAGTCTGTGTTGTAGTGGAGTTATGTTAACTGGAATTAATTGATTTAATAATAATTAATTTAAATAATTGAAATAATTAATTAAATTAATTAATTAATGTGATTAATTATTATGCGATTATTTCATTCAGTATTTCTTGTGACCTGTAAAGATTGTTTTATTAAATAAATTATCCTTTCACATCCTTAAGACTTCTTTGGAATACGATGATCTCCGAGGATTACATGCATGGTGACAAGGATGCACGAGTCTCATTAAAAAACAATTTCAAATAAAATATTTAAACCGACATAATTAATTATAATCCACAGAAATTCTAAGAAATTTTAACTTTCAGAATCGACCAGCGGACAGTGCTCGATGTTCCAACACGTCTCCTGCGTCAGTCCCTCCATCGGTGAGTTTAAACTTGAAGAAATAAATATCCAGCCATAAATACGTCTGACAGTTCTCACGAAAACATTCCTTGGAAAAACAGTCCAAGATACATTGACGACGTCAAGTCACCCCGCCATTTTACCAATAGGACGGCTTCGTTTGTCTGCTTGAATTTGAGAATTCTCATGGCTCCATCTTAGATTTTTGCCTCGGAAACTGTTTCGAATTTCGAGCCGTGATGCTTGTAAATCAGCAAAATTGAACAGACGAGTTTTGAAACAATAATTTGAACGAATTCCCGGCGGGAAGCGAAGGATCTTAAGAGGCACTAGTTGAAAATTAATGACTTTTTCCCGCTCGAGGAAAGTCAATGAAAGAATAAAAATGAATTTCTAACTATCGATCACATTCTCAACAGTTCCTCCTATCATTCAACAACTCCTCTCCGTTTCCTGGAGTTTCTTCGAGAATCCATTTCTGGTCCCTCGGAAATCCGTTCCATTATTTATTCCGACTTTTCCATCACGGACGGCCCGAGGCGCGCTCCACCAAAGCCAGCCATTGCTACTCTCTTTCCATCCACCCGGTAGATGGATGGCTTATAGGAGATCCCAATGCCTTAGCCACATGCGTCGGTAGTTAATTGAGAGTAGGTTGAAAGTTTATTGGGTTTGTGAGGGCCTAATAAACATCGCTTAATCCTGTTTCACCAACTTTATATAACCCCCTGGGTTATGACCTCTGACCTTTCCTTGATTTTTACGTGCCCGCCTTCGCATGCGACGCCGCAGTCCACAATCCATGTTCCGAGTGAGACTTGATTTTCCAATAGTTAAATGGACCCGAATGTAAGGGACATTAATGAATGTAGTTATATGGACCCGAATGTAAGGGACATTAATGAATGTAGTTATATGGACCCGATTGTAAGGGACATTAGTGAATGTAGTTAAATTTATTTAATTATGTGGCTAAATTTATTAGATTATGATAACGATATTCACTTTATGGGGGCATTCGATTTTACACATTTTGTTCATGAATCTTTTTACTTTTTTGAGAAGCATTTTGATACTTTAAACCTCTTGAACGCACCACAAGAATTTTGCCAATCGCTGGTGAAGTTGTCACAGGATGGAATTACATTTGATCAATTGTAGCAAAATAAATCTGATAAATTTAAGCCGAAACGAGTGAACTGCCAAATGAATGTTTGCAGTGGCCTCAATGTGAAGGCCACTCACTCAACGTATGTCAAAAGTCTTATTCGGACCCAAGGGAGGACACACTACACTTGTGAGGGTTCATATTTGAAGGGGGTCGATTTGAGGAGGTGTCACTGAACCGTTACTGAACAATTGAAAGGGGGGAAGGTGGGATCGGCCCCCCATTAGTTGGACAAGGAGCGTCAAAAGCCATTTGTCGACCAGTGTTGAGTACCTGCATATGGTGGCCTTTTGAATAATTGAACTCTACAATGTCTCCTATACTCGAATCCAGTCCTCTCGAGATGTGTGTTTCTTTTTTAAATATTATTTGGTCTTGTTTTCTTCTTTTAGTTCATTTTAAGCAAAAAATATTCATTTAATTCTCGTCCATCCTTCGTGATCTTCCTGTCAACTCTTGCGCCCTCGGACATCCATTTTCCTTCCTTTCCTCCAGAGTATTTTATGCATTCCAGTTAAATTTATCCCTTTTTTATTTTATGCTTGCAAATGTCTGAAATAAACTCCGCCATTAAGCATTCCAAGTAATCTCCGCTGATGGATCAGTGAGTAGTTTGCCTTGCAGTAGTTTTGTCATTTCCAGTGAATTTCTTTATCTACACTTGGAGTATTTATTCCATATTTCTTCCATCCATCCGTCCATCTCATTCATCAATTCTCTTTGAAGATTTATTCTTCAGTTCATTAATCTTAACTAATTATGCTTATTTGATGATTTGTTCAACTCATTACTCCCTGTTTCGTTCCGCAGATATACTTACATTTTGATATAAATAAATTAATTATTACTAATAAATATATATATATATATATATATATATGCTTTGGCGATATTCAAGAAACAAAATATTTAATATTTAACACAGGCATTTTGTTCGATATTGGATCATTATTTATTCAATCCTTTTGAAACTTATCGCCTGGATTCTCGCCTGCATGATCACCAAAAAGTGATTTCTTTTCACCCATTTTCTTACACTCAACGCAAATTTGTGCTGGTCCGGAAAGAAGTAGACTTTCGTATTGTTGCTGTGTTTGCAAGCAAAGTTGATCTCTTGGGCGAACATTGGTTCGGATTGATGCGCTTCTGCCATCGATGCCGATGGAAAAAGCAGACGAGAGATGTCGTGTTCGCAGCCTGGTTTCCTTTTCCTTTGGGAATGAAGACCGCATTAAAGGTTTGGAGCTACTAAGTGGTCTTAAGTTCCACCAATCATTCTTGACACGAGTTCTTACTTCTTATGGAACGATAACATAACGTCTGCTGCAAACATTGACAAGGTGATTACATCATGTTTTAAAAATAATGAAAACAGAAACTTGCTCAGCATGGAAGCGGCATGGCATTAAAAGTCCAGTTACTGACTTGTGATGTCCTCATCACCCGCTTTTCTCTCTCTAGACTCAGAAATTGTTGCAAAAAGAAAATAAATAAAAGACGGTTGAGTTTTAAAACTTCTAAAAATTTCTGAATTTGTCAGCATATAGCAGAAAACCCTTAAATTCTAAAAACACATGGTCCGAGACATATAGAAATAGGTAACGAGTGATCCCATGAAACGACCCCGGGATTACAGTTGGGGGCATATATCCTTCGCTTTCGGAGTACTTTTTCTAACTTCATTCTCGACTTTTATTCGTTTCTTGTCTTCCGCTCCATTAATTCTTGACAACCATTTTATTCTACTCAAACTGTGTTTGGAGTGTTGAAATGAAAAAAATGAAAATGATAATATGTAATTCTTCAAATGATTGTTTGCCATTGCAGATGAAATAGAGAGCAAACTGGAAACATTATGTGACCACTGCCCCGAGCCCCATCACAACTTCCACTGGGACTATTCGATAGCAGAGGTTTCCTCCCTCACATTCGGAAATCCTTCGTTTCCACTGACTTCCATGTTTTCCACTTATCCCTCATCTTTGCCATCGTCGTCATCATCGTCATCGGCGTATAACGCTCCGATTTACCATCAAATTCCTTCATTTGCTCAGCACTCCTCTTCGTCGACAAAACTCCACGCTGCCCTTTTAGCCAAGGCCGCTGAAGACAGGTGCGCTGCCCTGGACCTCATTGCCAGGTCCTACCCTGATATTTTGAAACGAGACTACGAGCACATCATGAGACTTTCATTTCTGGTGGACAAAATTCGTCGTCTGGTAGAAACTGCGGTGACGTCCATCAGTAGGACGAAAGAAGAGGCTGGCACTCTGACGACAAATCTCATGAAGAGGATCACTTTCCATGTAAAGGTCGCTCTGAAGGGCTTGCAAGAATCATACGAGAGCGGCTTCGTCGCGCCTTTCGTAGAGGTTGGCAGAAGATCATTAAAGCCCTTGACCTCGAAAATTCACGAGATTGCATCTCAGTTGGAACGAACTGTAAAGCAACTAAAATTTGCTTCGCCAACCGATTCCGTGGCTAGAAAGGTCCTATACCACATGGCAGACAATCAGCTCTCTGGGAAGCTTGAAACGGCCATTCAAGTCATGGACAATTTCACCAAAGTTTATCAAGCTTTTCAAAATAGTGCGCCGATGTTGGAACAACTGGAGGGCTTCAGAGTGTATCATCTGCCGCAAGGACAAGCCTCTCCCCTGCTCAAAAGTCATACGCCAGAAGGAAGATATGATATCCATTTGGTACCCTATGCCCTTTTGGCCAGAGTCCAGCAGAAAGATTTATCTCGATTTTACAAAGGTATAACGGAAAATACGGCGAGACTCATCGAACACGTCATGGCACTTAAGGTTACCCTGAAAGAAGTGTACCAGGATAGTCATTTCAACGAGACTGGATTTGAAGCGGCTCGCATTGGTTTCATAATGAAATCCTCAGAAATTGAGCACTACGAAGCACTGTTTCAGAAGGAGATAGTGGAAGAAATACAACAACAACTCGTCAACCGCTCAAACCACTTGATCAGATTGAATGCCTCACTAGACTCGACCGCCGGAAAACTGCAAAATTCTCTCACGGATCTGACCTACCTTCTGAGGACTAGGTTTTCGGAATCGAATAGCGGCCTGATAGCATTTGCACAGCTCTCGCAGCAGTATCTGAAGGACCCTGAAATGAAACGATCTGAATTGTTTTCTTTGGAAAACGACAAATCCGTTCGAGCTTCGTTGTCTGTCCTCTCTGAGATTTTCCACGAAGCTAAATCAACAGGTTCCAAAAGAATTGCAAGCCTGAGTTTGGAACTGAATACATTCATGGAAAAGACTTGGCAGGCTATGCTGAACGACAGCTTGCTGAGAAACTTCTACACGAACATTTACAACGACGTCAATGACATGCTTTCGAGGCCTCAACAATCCCAGCTCAAAAGAATTCTACTCGAGATGTTGACAGGATTATATGGTCAGGACGTCCTTAAACGTCTCCAACTCCAACTACAGCAACAGCAGCAGCAACAGCAGCAGCAGACCAGGCACTACCATCAGCAAAACTCACTCCTCCTTGGAGAACTCTACGCATTCCTCAACGCTGATTTACCGACCCTTTCTCCGGAGCATAAGAAAGTCGAATCTTCGGAGGTATTTGCTAGACTCGTCGATTCCACGGACATCATCAAACTCCTCGCTGGAAACGATGCCGACTTGTTCCAGGCCTTCAGGCATTTCAGAGAAAGCGTCGCTTCCACCCAGGCCTCGTGTCAGAGGGATGATCAATCACTCAGGTAAGCCTTCCCGGATGAATTAATGTTAATGGCCCATTAATAAATAACCCAACTCTCTTCAATCCGAGAGATTTTCCGTAGTTTTTTTTTCTTTCCTCCGTTAATAGATCTTCCTGTTTTTCTATTTCTCCATTGCAAAAGAGAGAAGAAATCTTTCTACTCCTATTAATTTTCGCGTGAGCGATTTGCAGAGCATTAGTGAGAAGTGGGAGACTGCAAATTTACATCTATAAACGCAAAATAACTTCAGAAACAGATATGTTTCGAACGTTACAACAATTACTTGGTTAGGATTTCGCACCCTATTGAGACTAATTCATTCATTCTTCCACCCAATTTTCCCCCGTTGGGCCGAGACCCCTCGACATAAACGCTAGCAATTACACGGAGTAACTTCTCCAGGTACCATTTTCCTGTTTTCTCACAAAAAAACTTTAAACGAAAACCTCCCCAGAGAGAATTTCATCTTCGTCGACATCAACATCAGAACTGCCGGTTACTCGTCTCCACTTTTCCCTTCTCCATCATCGTCATTGACATCGTCGTTCACTCCGACGTCTCGCCATTCCAGAATGGGGCATTCTGAGGATGAAGCGAAGCCATGGAGTACTTACATTGGTTGGTATTTCTTCGATATTCGCTTACTAAGTCATTTCGATTTGCAGCAAAAGTTGACACCAAGCTCAGTAAAATCAGTCAATACCCTGATTATTTTTCGGAAGCTATGGCGAAACGCCCCTCTAAACTTCGGACATGTTTGTTTATTTTCTGCGCGTTCTCATTAAGACGACTATTTATGCGCGGAGGAGCCTCTTGCTTTGAACGTAAAATGGATATATTTCTCAGCAGATGAATATTTTTAACAATGGACCAGAGAAGTATATCATAAATTTATTCCTTGAATTTATTCAGAGAAGTATATCATAAATTTATTCCTTTCGAATTGTGCAGTTATTTTTTTTTGTTTTTCTCTGATTTGCCCATGCCCCAATACTTCGGATTTTGCGATTGAAATTAATATTTTCTCACCCAGAATTATTTCTATTTGCAAACAGCTCACGCCGGGGGTCTGCTGGCTTTTTTCACCGGCGGCAGCCTCATAACCATCTTTCAAATTTTAAGCATAATTCTGAGATCGCCTTGTCGATGTGTAAGAAAATGCAGCGGAGGGCATAAAAAGGAATCCGCTGAAGTTAGAAAATGCGGTCTTGGCAATCACATACTTCTCAATCCGAATGATGTGAACGACGAGGGCAGCGTGGCTAACTCGAGTTCCACTCGGTCCACTACCAACAACAACAGCCAGCTTCATACCCACCCCTTCAGGGCTTCAAAGCTTTCCCAGGGCACTTCCTCCCCTCCTCATCAACACCGCCTCCAGGGTTATTCAACATTGCCGACATCTCTTGGCAGCATCACGGTGAAGACCCCTGCCCCTAACAACTTGGCAGCTTGCCAGAGAAATGCCAAACCGCAAACCTGCTCCCCTAGAATCAAGTCTGATTGCAACTCCTCAAAACAGAAACCACAGTGCGCCAAAAAGTCGCCCATCGACAGGTTTTATAAGCAGGCCGAAACCGATATATAACACTCCTTTAGACAACTAACGCCCATAAAATGGCGTGCAGACCACCATGGATTTACGAAAAGTTAACTTTTTTTCTCTCGAGTCACTCAAATAAAAAAAATTTTAATGTTGTACGTTACGTCACCGCCCTCCCTGGTAGCTCGTTCATTTAAGTTTGCTTTTAAGACAATCACGCAATGACACCCAGCAGCCAATGGCCACAATGAACATTAAAGCTTTGAAGCTTTAGTGAGAGCAAAACCAAGAATTACTTTATTTTTAAAAAATCAAACTAAAAGCTACAAAAGTGAATCATTGATGAATCAAGGGTTTTTAAACTCAAAGGGATTTAAAATCAATTATGGATGCTTTGACAAGACTTCAAGAACAGCTTTCATGAAATGGCTCAAATCGCTCGGAGTCCTTGACGTAACCAAATTGTCATCCACCACTACAGGTAAGTCTTCGTACTTGGCCCTGTCGACAAAAATAACGAAGTCCCTTTGAAATATTTCAAACTAATTAGAATCACCAGGATTAGGGGTGATATCTTTTGAAGATGTGTTGAAAATCGTTTTGATGAAATGTCTTTGTGAGCGACGCACGTTTTAAAGAAAAATGATTCATTGTCTTAAACAATAAAATAACTTCCTTAAAAATTACTTCTATAAAAGAGCACAATCATCTCATGTAACTTTGCTAAGAATTCATGAATTTTAGAAAAAGCCAACCACTTGTAACTGAAATTTAACTGCGATCGACGTCCGCCGTCGATTAAAACCGTTTCCTCGCGAACGACAAGAAGTCGGCATCGACGGCCTCCTCTGCGGATGAATAATTCACGATTCTCTCATTCATTTGATTATCAATTTCTGCTCGCTGTTCAAAACATGTGTCAACGGAGGATGAGAGTTTTTGCTTTTAAGACACTGAATAATTCACACGACATTAACCCTGCATTCTCGACGTCGTCCCTGATGGCCGTGAAACACGTCACCCTGCGACCCGCGATGCATCGGGCCGAGCAAAGGAGCCACGGTCCGTGACAGATCGATCCGACCAGCCTGCCTGAGTTCGAAACGGGAGAAATTTCAATTTCCATGCAAAAGGTCGAGTGAAAATTTTTTTTTATTTTATTAAATCTAAATATTTGACTATTCTTGTTTAAAGTCCTCGCTTAGTTCTTGCCAAGACCCGAGCCACTCGATAAAATGAGAACATTTTTTACTGGAGAAGAATCTATCAGATCTACCTCAAGCCATCTGAAGCATTCAATGTCATCATCATCATCAAATAGCCAGCATCAGCATCATCACATAGAATCTAAATCACTGTTACCTTTGTCATCATCATAATCATGATTACCATGTTTGTCACCAATATCAACACTTCTCATCGAAGGAGTCATCGAAATGAACAAGGTTCATCCATCCATCCATCACTCGGTCGATCGTCAATTCAAGGAAAGCAACGACCGACGAATAAAATCGGAGAAGCACTCCGCACGACATCCGAGGTTCCCGATGTCGAGGTACAACTTAACAAGGCATGAGGAAAGAAGAAGTCCATAATGAGGTGATTTGAGATACAATAAAAGTTGCTTAGATATAAAGTTGATTCTCACGCACGGTCATCGATTAAACTACAGATTAACAATTAGAAATTAACTAGAAATCTCCAAACCCGACTTGGCCACTTCTGCCACCAGTTGCACAAATCTTCTGTCACGTCTCAAGTAGTCAGGACACCAACCCCCTGGTATGATCAGCCCGTCGAGGTCCTGATAGAGATTTGCATTAGCCAATGTGGCGAACGGTGCAGGATTAACTTCTGCTCACTTTTACCACAATGCATTTTGAAGTAAAATTCTCCATTCACTAAATTATGTATCTTAAAACTAAAATAGTTAGACTTGCCCAAGAAGGACTTCTTATATTGTTTTGAGTTCTCAGGCATAAAAAAAATTGCAAATTTGATTAAACATAATCATCGAAATACCTCAGCTTTCACATCCGCAATGCCTTTGTCCGCTATGCACGGATAACCATGTTTGGAGTTATAGAGTTTGCCCTCATCTGGTCCGATGGTGATGGCTTCGAACCCTGCCTCCCGCAGCCGGAGCAACGGATACCACAACTGCAGGAAGAAAAGTTCATCGTTTTTAACGACATGACATTATTATTACACTTCAATTCACTCCGTTTTGTGTGCTTTCATCCAATTTAAATGCCGCCGGGAAACAAAGCGGTCCGTGACGCATGCTCTGAGAGAAAGTTGTCTACCATTATATCCGAACCTAAGAGCACTGCAAAAATATGCAATTGCATTTACCTCCAAATCCTCGTAGCTGTTTTCGACAAGCACTCCGACCCTCTTCATGGCCAACGAAAAAAAAACATTTGAGGGAGCGACCTTTTTATTGACCTTACATTCGACTTTATTTTTAAACAAGTATGGATTGCAGGATGTTGATTAAATTCAAATAAATCAATTTATGTGCATAAATATTTTTTGTTGTAGAATTTTATTATGCAAATGAGGCTGGACCCGACAATGGAGCGTTAACGAGGGCTATTGTCAGCTTAACAGCTGTAACAACCAACAGATTCAATCGCTCAGGTGTTATACAGAAAGAGTTTCAACACAAATCCTCTAAAAGCGATGCATTTATAAACATTTTTGGAGATAATTCTACATCATGATGGTTATTTAAATCTTCCTGGGGTTCAGAATTTGCGCCGATTCTTCGATTTTGTCAAAGATATATTTTCCAACGAATATGGCGACTAGTGAACTAACAGAGAAGCTTCAGCGACAAAACTCAGCCGATGGAGGTGACATTTCGAATCCCTACAAGTACCAAGTTTTCAATCCTTACACGGAATTTCCCGAGTTCACAAGAAAGGAGATAAAACATTATCAAAAGATGTTCAAACAGTATGAACGTTTGTGCTTCTTGCTTTCTTCTTCTTCTTTTTAAGCCTTTTTCGAAGCATCGCAATAAAAAATCGTAAAGTCATTTTAAATCGACTACAATTTCCTATTTAGCTACGACACGTCAAGAGATAACTTCATCGACTTCGACGAGCTGAAACACATGATGGAAAAGTTGGGACACCCACAGACGCACTTGGCCCTGAAGGAAATGATAAAAGAAATAGATGAAGACTTTGACGGAAAAATTAATTTTAAAGAGGTATTCATTGAAATAAGTTTGGTTTTTCCCATAAAGATTTCATTAAAAATTTTCCATTGAAAGAACAGATGACAGATGCATTGAATTCATGAATTATTACGCTATTTACGTCTTTATCATTTTCAAAGTTTCTGACGATATTTCGAAAAGCAACGAAAGGGGAGTTGCAGAATAATAGTCTGATGGAGATTTATAGGCAGATGGTAGTCGTTGATACCGAAAAGGAAGGAGTGAAGGGCGCTGCAAACTTTTTCGAAAGCAAAGTAACAATTGAAACTTTAATATTAATTTTTAATCTAATATTTCATAGATCAAATTTAAATTAATGATTCAGACCAACTGCTGAATATTTTACGGGCGCCCGATAACGGCCATCTTTGTCTGCGATTCTCGTGGGTGCGATTAGAGCAATGGACCGGCTCTGCTTGTTAAAATCTAGAATGCATTTCTCCAAAACTTTGTCCGACAAATCGTAGCCTGATGATTCTTAATTGGGCTTCTCCTATTTGTTCTTTTCGGAGAAAATGCATCACGTGCGGCGTAACAAAATGCTTCGCGTTATTTCCACTGTAGCGACTCTTATTCATCTCCGAGGTTGTGATTGAGTTTTTATTCTGTCCTCTTTTCTCTTCCCTTGCGGATGGCCTCGGTTAGAGGATATTTACTACGGCCACTCAGAGAAATGCGCTCCAATTTCGAGCCGAGTTGATTTATGCTTAATATTACTGTCGCATGGATTTCTAACGAGAGCACGGATGGCTTGATAAAGATAGGAGAAGATTATGAAATCTTACATTCCTATCCAAACTGGAGAGTCTGTTCATTTCCATTCACTGATCGCACAATTGTAGGTAGCTGAACAGCTGGAGTCGCTAAAATTCGAGCAAGAAATCAAGGAGGAGCAATCGGAGAGGAAGAAATTGGAGGAGGAAAAGAAAACGAGACGAGCCCAATTCAAGGAGAAGACAAATTTCTTTGCCAGCCAGCAGTAAGACGATCTAAGACGATCATGGCCAGCGATGCGATGCATTTTCTTGCCACTTTTTTATGATTTATGCCCATTTCTCGTATGCTAATTATACGGTGAATTAAGTGCGCTCAGGCAATTACAAATTGCGCATTGTGGTTTGCCGAGGTCCGATTTCTTGTGAAATTTTGTCCATATTTTTAACTCGAGAATGTTTTAGTGATGTCGACCTGTCTGAGTGCCAGCGTGCTGAGTAGATTTTTAATTTTCAACTTTTTTGAGGAAATTGAAGCCTTTTGCAAGTTTTAGAACTTTTTATTATCTCGAATTAAATCATGCAAATTGAATTCTTCTGCGGTTTTCAAGGTTCTTTTTAAAAAGCTTCTGCCTTGCAAAAGGTCCATCGGTTGCTAGCACACTAAAGATCAATTTGAGGCATAATCCAGTGTTATACAATCCCTCGGTAAGAGATGTGCGTTCATCATTGTTACTATGTTGTTATTCCTTGCGTCACAAAAATGAGACCAGAGGTGTTGCTTGACCAGAAGAGTAGAATTTGTAAGCGTTACCTTGCTTTTAAGCATTCAAAGTTTGAGTTTATACATTTAATACCGAAGTCAAAGTTTCTAACAATTGCTTACCGGACAATTTATCATTATCTAAAGATTATGCTTTAATGGAGTCGTAGCACTTGAGACGCGAGCAATTACAGTTTGTTGAATCAGAAAATATGTTCCCGAACGCAATAGCTGGACAATAAGAGCAAAAAACAATGATCAAATAAGTGCATGGCTGGAATGCCCCACCCTTCTTGCCAAGCAATGGGGGCGAGGTTCAACAAAAATCATTAACGTGACCCGAGGAGAGGGTGTGTCAATGTCAACTAATCAAGTGATCGTTTCATCATTCTCGAATCACAGTATTAAATTATAGTTTGTTATTCAAAAATTCCAATAGATTTACGAGTTTGCGATTTGTTAAACCCGGTCATTAAATTATCCGATGTCGACTTCAGAATCAATAATTTCTGGAATTGGGGTGGGGGTCATCATGTGACGATTAGTTATAAAAGACTGCGAGACAAGAAGTTGAAAATATTCCTTAGTTTCGTGTTTTCAGTGCGTGCAATTATTTCGGGCTTGGCAAATGCTGAAGCTTTTCTGCCTCCTTCTCGCCGTGACTGCTCTCGGCAAGGTCTGTTGTGCATGGTTTGATTGAATTTGTAATTAAACACTATTCTAGAAATGGATGCCTTTAGAACTACAGCTAAACAAGTGGCTCGGATGTTTTGGCAATGTTTGCACCTAGCGTTTGAATGGAAAATAACTTTATGATGTTGAGTGAAAGTGTTTTCTTTTTTGAAGAAAATACAACAAATACCTAAAGCAAATTGAACACAAATGTTATTTATTAAAATTCTTTATTTTATTAAATTCGTTTTATTGAAGTCGAGGGCAGCACTCTTTCCAGAGGACAACGTCAGATCCTTCACGGTCGACTACGAACACAACACGTTCCTTAA
>MPNW01001036.1:6959-36786 GCA_011800805.1 Hirudo medicinalis
GGATGGATGGATGGATGGATGGATGGATGGATGGATGGATGGATGGATGGATGGATGGATGGATGGATGGATGGATGGATGGATGGATGGATGGATGGATGGATGGATGGACCATTACTATTAAATTGATATTATTACTAAATTAGTATTGTTATTAAATTCGTAATGTTATTAAATTATTTTCATCATTATTAATTATCAATTATTATAACTTTAATAATTATAATTATTGTCAATTAACATTTACATTATTGTATTAATTTTAAAGTCCGAGTGAATAATCATTACTGTAGTGCCGAAGATTATCTTCATTAAAGCCCAACCATGGGAGCACCATACATCGTCACCCAAGACTTCTAGATCATGCCGTCGATATGCAATATAAGGCACGATTTACACCACGGCGGACACATCCAAGTGTTTATATGTGCCGCGGCCTGCTAGGGCAGCCTCCCCCTATCCCCCACCTATTCCAAGATAGGGGAGTTCTTTATCACCGGAATTCTAACAAAAGCCAGGACGTTTAATGGCTGTCCGTGTTTTATTCTTCGTGTTTTCAATTGGGGTCCCCGAGTTATCCGTGATCCTCGATTGTTGGAGTAACTGAATTTCGGAAGAGTAGACGCAGAGGACACCCATGGAGGTCTCCAGGGGGGCCTGGGTCGGGAAAATGGGTTCATAACGATCTTGACTGCCTTAATGACGTTGTAAACCGGCACGGAATTGATATATATAGGTGGATAGATAGATTAGTGAATAGAAAGATATATGGATTGAGTGAGTGAGTGAGTGAGTGAGTGAGTGAGTGAGTGAGTGAGTGAGTGAGTGAGTGAGTGAATGAATGAATGAGTGAATGAGTGAAAAATCGATATCGGAGCCTATCTAAGTCTCCGTGTATCATGTAATTAATTTTCCAAGATGCCCAACATTGTGGATGAAATCGAGTAACATGCTAATTTTTGAGAAAATCAATTTCGTAACAATATTACTATTAATATTATTAATAATATTATTATTACTATTATTATTGTCACATTATAATTTTTTAAATAATGCATTAAATTTTCACGTAGATGCCCTTTAAATGCCTTCTTAGTTGTTGAATCGATAGAAGCAGAAACAGGCTTTTATAAGAAACAAAATCAATTATCATCAAAAATAGTAGATATCATGTTTTATCAATCTGTAACAAGATCATTATTTTCTTCATCGTCATCACCGTCACCATTATCCTCATCGTCATCATCCTCCCCCTCCTCCTTCTCCTCCTCCTCCTCCTCATCATCATCATCATCATCATCGTCTCCAGCAACTTCTTCCGACTTTGGCTCCTAGATCATAAGAATTCACAGCTGCATAGGACATTAGAGCAGAAAGTAAGGCAAATTATGTGCACCCTCTCTCTTTTTATTATCCTTCATTCATGCATTCATTCATTCATTCATTCATTCATTCATTCATTCATTTGTTTGCCATTCATGCATTTCTTCGCAAGGTGCTAGATAATAAAAAATAAGGAATTCCTTTCATTCATTCATCCATCCATCCATCCATCCGCCCATCCATCCATCTTGGATCCATTTGTGAGCTCTCAAATAAAGGACTATTTCTACTTGCTTCCTTGAGGCTGAGAATGACTGGGTTAACTGATGGGTGGGGAGATGGATTGATAGATGTACGGGTGGATGGTTAGTTGAATGAGTAGATGGTTGATCGAATGGGTGGATGGATGAATGAGCTGCATGATCGCGCCAAATAAGTCACCAATCCACACATCAATTTTAAGATTTCTACAACGTTTCTCTCGAGCAGACCTTGATCTCCCCTGCTTTGATTGGTCCCAAGACTATCCTGGGCGTGGCTACTCCAGGGTATCCACATATGCGGTCGAGGGCTGGACCGCAGAATTGCCCGGAATATTTATAGCGCCAATATTTTCTTAATCACCATTCTTACGTCCAGATGGCGTGGGTAATATATAGCTTGGTGGATGGCCTGTTTATGATTTGTGATGACAATTAGCATAATGAGCTCTTCAAATATTCATTTTAGAGTGCTTATTATTTATTCTTTCACATAAGATATTCATTTATGAATATTCATCGCTATAAAATTACAAACATTGGAATTCATTGTCAGCGAATGTGAATATTAATGTCTTTAGGTCCAAATGTGTTACCACTTTGTATCATTTAAAAAATGCACTTTAGTCCAATTTTGTAATATTTAAAAGCATAATAAGAATTGTTTTAATCATTATTACTATTATTATTATTATTACTATTATTATTATTATTATTGTTATGTTGTTATTATTATTATTGTTATGTTGTTATTATTATTATTGTTAAAATAATAATAATTATTTTTATTGTTATTATTATTATTAAAATTACAGGCGGATCATATTTAGAAGCAGGAAAGTTGGAAAACAAGAATTCCTCCGTTCCCATTGGTCGGTATAGTGGTTGTTTATGTCGTATTTTTTGCTTAATTATGCAAGTAGGTCATGCTCTATACTCGGACGCTTGTAAACTTCTTGCACTCGCCCTCTGCTGCGAAATTCTACCCTTTGACCTTTTTTAGGGCAAATGTGAATATTTTATGGCTGTAAATTTGTCACGTAATTGGACCAATGGTGTGGCCGAACGTATTTATGTTACATTTGGAATTTAAATGGTTGCTGTAACAATGTAAACAATGTAAATGTAAATGTACTTCATTTATATAGCGCCATATGCATAGCGTCAGAGGCGCTTCTTGTCAACCATTTATATAGAGCTCCTTCCCAAGGGCGCTTGTGGCAGTGCAGGCTGGGTTTCGAACACGACACATTACGACTGCTGCCATTACCGCCGTATGCAGGAACGTAACCCATTCGGCCAACCTGCACGCCAAACAATGACAAAATTATGATTTCACTAATGATTGTAATTACTTAAAATAATGTACCAGTTGAATATTAACTTTTATTATTATTATTATTATTATTAATATTATTTTTATTATTATTATTGCTAATATTATTACTATTATCGTAGTATTACTATTAATATTACTATTATTATTTATTGTTAATATTATTACTATTATCGTTGTTATTACTATTAATATNATTACTATTATCGTAATCATTTTTATTACTGTTATTATTACCGTTAATATTATTACTGTTATTATTATTATTATTATTATTATTATTATTATTATTATTACTATTGATATTGCTATTGTAACTATTAAGGTTGCATCTCATATAATTACCGCTGTAAAGTGGCTAATTAATAACCAATTACTTGATGCTAATTGGTAGCTAATTGCTGAACAATTACCTTGCAAATAATTACAGGTCTGCTGTTCGTCATTGGTGCAGGGGTTCTCATAGGAGTTCTCATGGGAATCTTGATGCTCCTAATGATTGTCCTCTTCTACAGAAGGTGTCACTGTTATTATCATTATTATTATTATTGTTGTTGTTATTGTTATTAGGATTAACATTATTATTGTTATTATTATTATTGCTATTATTATTATTATTATTGTTATTATTATTAATATTGTTATTATTATTATTATTATTGTTATTATTATTGTTATTATTAATATCATTATTCGTATTACTAATGGTATCATTATTATTACTATTGTTGTTATTATTCATTATTTAGTATTTATTTCCATGTATCTAATATTACAATTACTATTAATACGTATTATTATTATTAAATATTATTGATAAAATATGACTGGGATGATCACAGAACGCGTAATATATAGATACAATACAAAGAGCACACAACATAATCACAACAACAACAACAACGCACACCGAAGCCACCACACACGAACCAGGAATAAATAACAGCATTCCCGCCAAAACTCATTCGAGTATATTTTGGCGCCAAGCGAGCAGAAAGATCTCGAAGCCATTAATCACGTGGCCTTATGACGTTTCGATGACGTCATTAAACTCAAAACGGTGGATTTCATCCGCATCCACATTGAAGGGCCATCACCATGTAATGATGATGATGATGATGATGATGATGGTGGTGGTGGTATATAATTATAATAATGCCCATTATAATTAATAATATTATTATGACATATATAGTAACAATTATAACACATATAATATTAATATATAATAATTAATGTAAGTTATCATAATTATCATTAATGAATTATAATTACTGATTAGATGTTATCACCATAATCATGTTATTGTTACCTTATTCATTAACAACATCGCAACATTAATTATTGTCATCGTTAATATTGTTATCGTTAATTATCAAATCCTGTGTAAAATCTCAGAGTTACACAAAAATTAAGAAGTAATCATCAATACGAACTAACAATGTAACAAAGTAACATGTAAAGCACAGAGCAATGTCAGAGAACATTCTCATCTCGACGGAATAAATTTCTAAAATTCCACCGAAAACCAGTACTCAGTTATTCCTCCCTGGGTTCGTGTCGTGAGAACTGTCCACGCATTTGAATAGCTCCCCAACACTCGGTAACGAGGATTCAGTGCGATGCCATTTTACACGTTTATTGTCCCTGTTTAGTTTTTTCTTCTACGGCATGTTTTTAATTCAAGAAGCAAGGCACGCTACATGAGGAGTCAGACATCGGATCCTCTGATGCCCCAACATTTCCAGCAGCACCACCACCACCTCCTCTACCAACAGCAGCAGCAGCATCTTCTTCATCACCACCATAATCCCCATCAGAGGGAACAAAGCGAGGCTTCCATTTATACCATAACCTCTCAGCATCACCATCACCAACGACAATGTCTTCTTGATTCACTCCATAGTCCTTCTCTACTGGATGACGAGCAATACCAACAGCAACAAATAAAGTCTTTCTCTGATCAAACTCTGGCAACACTGGTCAGCCCAACTATCAGTGACACGGAAGCGCCTGTCGCTCAAACCCTTCCACCATGCTATACTCGACTCCACCATTCTCAGGGGGAAGAACCATCACAGACGTTCAGAAAGGACGCAGATAGGAAGGCTAAAACCGTCAAGAACTGCCCCATACCCAGTGAAGCGGAATATGGTCCCTTTTCTAGCACTTCGTGCTTTTGTCTCCAAGAAGCAAAAAAGCCAAACGGAGTCTACATAGCCCTGGAAGATGCCTCGCGAAATGCTGGGACTGGCTTTTCCCGGCCTCAGCCTGTCGAAGGTGTCAGATCGATCCAAGCCCCCTGCGCTTCATCAATGGATTCTTCGAGATGTTCTAACAATCAAGTGTACGATTCGACGCAATGGGAGTCGTCGTATCTGTCTAAAATCGATCTTTTGGAGACAAATCAGCCGGCAAAAGTTTGCAGCAAAGATTCTCAATGTTGCAATCAGGCAAACTTTTTTTAAACAGTTCCCCAACGTCGTTGCGAACGTCCGCTCGTCTCGATAGTTCTTTCTTTTCTGCGTTATCGCGCGATCAAAACCACGAAACGCCATGTCCGTCTGATTTTCGAGTCGTGGGTGCGTCTGGTTATTTTTTTTTTGTCAAAGATTTTTAAATAGTTTTCATTTTGTTAAGATGTTTTTATAAATAATTAATTTGTTTATGTCAATGCCAATTGCATTAATTTTACGTTTGACAATTACTAACTTTTTCAATTAATACAAATGTTTTTACAATTTTGCAAAATATCACAGATTGTTTAATGTCCTTTTCCAAAATGAAAAAAAAACCAAACATTTCTATAATAATTTAATCTTTAATCTTAATCTGTGTTCAAACATTGAAAAAGCTTTAACTCACACACAAAATATGGACAGTTGGCACAACGTTTGAGAATTTTTTTATGACAAACGTCATCGACTTTCTTGGATAAATGAAAATTGTAATTGCAGCACTACGTAAAATTTATTCAATGTAACTTTCTTTTTTTTTATATACATTATTAACTCGGATTCGCATTTTAAACCTGAGAAATCGGAGATAATTTAGCAATCAAGCAAGGACCTCAGCTTCTTCCATAAAGCCAGCACCGGATTTACCCAGGAGGTGAAGTATATTGTTGGAGGCCAGAAACCAGTCCTGTTGCCCCTCCCCCAGTCAAGCAAAAAAGTTTCTTTGGTTTGTGGCGGCACCATTGGCACATCCCGACTAGGTCTAAATCCGTCTTTGATAATGGCCCTCGAATTCTGAACTAATCTTAAGCCATCCATCAGAAGATTTTAGGTGGTCCTGATGCCAAATAGAAAAATGTGGCTGTCCTCTGCGAGAAGGCAGTCTCAGACAAAAAATCGATTAGCCGGACAATTAACATCGTCTGTTCCCTAATTTGCTATAAAATCTGATAAAAGAGAAATTATATCAAGTGGGCAATCGATTATATATGTATTATATCGATTATTGCATTTGCTCATCATAAAGATTCGAATTATTCTTGAAGGAGGAAGCAAAACGAAATGTCATAGCAGAGAGAATATTTAAAAGTAATGTATTAAAGTCTGATCCTTTGTCACAAACTGAGAGAAAATGTAAGCGTAATCGTTAGCCACAAATGGCTCAAAGAACGGAGGCAGATTTCTGGTTTGAGGGAGATGAGACTTCAATACATACTTGAGAGAATGAGAAAAGAATTTTATTATTGAAATTTGAATATCAATAAACAAAGTACTACTTCATTTGAATGCATTGTGATTGTTTGATAGTCTATAAAACGAATTCAAGAGTTTTCTGACGACCTGAAGCATTTCTGGTATGACCTTGAAAAAGTATAAAATTCAGTTATTTTAAAAAATTTAAATAAATAAGTAAACAATTTACACATTCGATTATCTAATTAATTACGTAACTAGTGACAAGTCGGCCACAACTAGTTTTCAAACGTTGTCAACAGCGTACAAATACATTTCTATTCGTCGGTGTTTTGGTGCCGAGCATATTAGAAATTTTGTTTTTAGGTGATCCTTTTGATGCTTATTTTTTATTTTGCGTTGATTGTTTCAATCTTGTTATTAGACTTCGTCACATAAGCATTAAATATTTTGCTGACACTCGTGCCAAGTCGGCTATTGTTATTGTTGAGCAAGAGTTTACCCTAATTGTATGTTTATTAACTTGTTTCTCAAGTTGCAAATGATTTGAATTTTTGTATGTAAAGAATTTTTTTTTATTCTTGCAGAATGATGCTTGCCTTTTTATCTTAATTCTAGTCATGCATTCTGTTGCCAAGTTTAAACTTCACTTTGACAAAGCAGAACTTATATTCAAAGATGGAGAATATATCACAGGATTTCTTGAGCTGATCTTAAACGAGGATCTGAAGTACAAATGTAAGGCAAAATATTTTATTTCTTATAATTTCCAGTTTGTTTTGAACTGAATATAGCATTTATTCAAAATGTAATCATTTTGGGCATTGTGGGTTTATAACTTAAGTGTGACAAACTCTAACTCATTTGTAAACTAATCAACAATTTTCTGTAAAAAAATTCAAATGGATAGTTACAAATATATTATGTTATCCAGATTAGATAACTATCTATTATCTAATATTTAATATTTTGCTAGCTATCACCTTTGAGCTGAAGGGATATTCAGTGATCTCTTGGGATGGATTGATTGGCACATCATCATCATCGTCACCAGATCCTGCTTCATCTGACATCTACCGGGAACACTGCTCCGAAAAGTGCATAATGTTGGATAAAAGTACGGACACATTTTTCATTATTTATAATCATTCGAGATAACATTCTTTTATTTGAAAGTTACGAATATGCAATATTAAATTTTTATTTATTATTACATTTTTTTTTTTTAATTTCAAGTCGCTCTCACGATGCTTTGAGTAGCGGTAATGTTTAACTTAACGCGACATCTTGTTATTCTTGGCAGACATCATTAAAAACATTTTCTGTGCAAATGTTTTCGGAGCGGGTTTTTTTTTTTGTTTCTTTCTCTAATGTCATCCCCGAAGTCGAACTGCTAGCACCAACGTGATCGATGCAAGCGAGTTACCGGCCTGATGAACGTTATGACGAATGTCGAGCTAAGCTAAAAGGAAACTTAGAATATGCTAAACATTGCCTCTTTCGAAGCTCCAATTAGCTTGTCCTTCTAATTTGAGACTTCATGAATGCGTCTGCCATCCACCCAATGTCTATCTATATGCTTCACCAACTCTATCTATATATATCTTCATAGGTCCTTAGCTGAAGGATGCAACATTGAATGGTGTTATATTGCACAAAACATTAATATTATTATTTATTATTATATCTGTTAGTTTTTAGCTTGTTGTAGACTGTTAATTCTTATTCAGAATACATTGGTCTGTTTTCATAATTTCTAGGAATTACCATTTCTATCATCTGAATTCTAATTGGTTTTAAATACTTTTTAATAATATTTATTAAATACTATTATTATTATTATTAATTATACTAAATTCCTTGGAATCACTGCACTAGCCATCATCATGGTCAATGATGATTCAAAACTCTATAACCCTGAACCCTCCAGTTGGAAACTTCCTCGACAAAGACCCCGTTCTCCAGGCCGGCGAACACATGCTACCCTTCGAGGTGAGGATTCCGAAGGATGTCCCGAGTTCGTTCGAGGGTCAGTACGGCAGGATAAGGTACGAGGGCAGAGGGGTCATAGAAAGACCTTCGTCGGGCTTCAAGTCCCATAAGAATGTCTACGGGAGGCGAGACCTGGTGGTGCTGGCTGCCTTGGATCTCAACTCAATCCCTGAGGCTTTTGTGAGATCTTTTGGATGATGATCTTATTGTTAATTATTATTACTATTATTATGTCCTCATTTATTATTATTATTATTATTATTATTTGCATTAAGAATTATTAGTGTGTTATTATTATACAACTAGTTATTATTACCATCACTCTTGTAATTAAATTTGTGTAATAATAGTGTAAAGTTGGTCGTGGAAATGACAGCTCATTAATATCTCCTTCATCTTCCTTCCTTCCTTTCTCATAATTAATTATGTCATCTCCTACAGTTCAAAATAGAAATCTGCAAGTACAAGGAGCTGGGCCTCTGTTGCACGGAAGGGTCCCTGACCATCGACTGGGTAGTGGACAGGTCGGGCTTCATCCCCACCGAGGAGATCTCGATCAATGGATCGATACAGAACGACAGCAAGCATCCGGTCACCAGCTCCAGCGTATCTCTTATCATGGTTTGTCGGTCTTGGGTCTTGGCGTTTGGGTTCAAAATCTGACTTTGGAGTGAATGAGTTTCTTCCTAAGGTTGCACATTGTCGTCCTCATTATTGCCCTTACAGTCTTAACACTCATGACTCAATGTGATTGATTTCCAGGACAAAACGTAAGATGAAATAATATTGAAAGAAGGTCAAGAATAAAAGAATTATTATTTATTTATTCATTCAGCTGACCATCTGCTTAATATTCGTGACCAGGTCGTCGAGTACAGACTGAAGAAGAAGCGACTGATCGACCGGGTGAGGATAGCGAACCTGGAGAAGGGCAGCATCGGCACGGACGACGTCACCGTGTGGAACGATCGTCTGCTCGTTCCCTCCTGCCCGCCCTCCAGTCTCGGAAGATCGAAGACCATCGACATTTCCTACGAGCTGGAGGTTATGACTTGTTCAATTTATTTAACCAATTATTTCATAAACGAATGATCTTTGTAAATTATTTAAGAATTGTACTTTTTTGCTTATTAGTTGTAATTAATATTACTAATTATGTAATGTAATTAATTTTAAGTTCTTATTTAAAATTTAAAAAAAAAATGCATAGTTTCTTAGTTGATTGAATCAACACGTTTTTATGAAAACACAACTCGACATCCTGTCCATGATTCTGACATTGCTATCACCAGTTCAAAGTCACCTTGGAAGACAGCCATGCCTCACCGATCATGTACACCAAGACCATCTACGTCGGCACTGTCAAGCTGGCCGAACAGACCAGTACCTCCCATAAACCTCAGTTCTTGATGGCGTACCCTCCGACCTTCGTGGCTGCGGAGACCACTCTGCTTGTGCCCTGCTATGCTCCGGTGCAATCGACAGGTGTGGTGCTCACCTCTCCACTGAGGACCAACGACGTGACCGGATTCTGTGGCAACCACAATGCAGGATTTGACTCCTTCTCGAGAGGTGACAGCGATATTCCCTTGGAGGACAGACCTCCTCCCTATGCTCCTGGCCATAATCCAGACGAGTTGGACTACCGCTTTGGAGGTGCTGAAGGGTTTTCCCACGGTCAGGGAGAGCCAGAAGCTGTCATGACCAGCCATTCGACGGATGAGCCAGATTCCAATAGTTTCGCAAAAACTCTGAGCATCAGAGGGGATTTGTCTGAAGACAGAGGAATAGGATCTGATGCGTCACCAGTAGAACTTCTGAGTACTAGCACTGAGGATGTCGTCATCGATCGTGGTGATATTCTTGGTTCCAACTGCGGCGATGCCATTGTCGAGCATGATGGTGGTGAATTTGTAGGAGGGAATGGATCAGGCAAACATCATCAGGAAAGTATGGGGCTTTCCCCCTCGGGTTCTGTCGAGAAACCACTCAATGGGGAGGGAGGAGGGACGATCGATGCTTCAAACAAAATGGATGACAAAAATGGATGCCTGGAGACCATTGAGGGATCATCAGAAGTTGATGCTTTAGAGACATCTTGCTCCTTTGTTAATTCACCGGACCGATCGCAGGATGGCTCAGATGCAAGCCCTTCCCGTAAAGCCTCTGCCCCCAGCTATGGTTTGTTGGCCACGAAGGGTGGCAAAAGATAAAGTCTTGTTAAATGCTTGTTCCCACACTATCTTTCACTTCCCAGTTCCTTGTGGATGTCACAACTTTTCAGAATGTTCACGATTTGTTGGTATGGATTCGAATCACCTCCCAGCAAATTTGTTGTTGAGACCTTCTGGAAATTCCCAGAATGCTTTCCAAAAAAAAGATGGATTCGTTTCCACGTTTCAACTCTTCTGAACGACGGGAGGATTCGACAACATGTCGGAAAACGTTCAAGAATCCGAGGATGCGGTCGACTCTTGTTTTATGACTTCATGATCGATCACATCACGAAATCGTCATTGTTCTTCGTTCGCCTGAAAGTTTCAAGCCATTCGACTGGCTCTTTTGTTGACTCTGTTGTTTGTAATGGAAACACTTCAATTCGATGTTGTTCTGATGCGGGTTTGTGCTTCCTCTCATAGTACACATCTCGATGCATGGAAATCTTCCGAATCCACGAATGAAAACAGTCGAATTTCTGCAACAGAATTTCATTCCTCGCTTTCGAGTCGTGCACCGTGGTTTTCGTGACGTTACTTTGGTCGCCTCGACGTCACAGTCGTAGAGTGCATATTTTGAAACGTTGAAGTCGTGTCGCGGTCGTCTGTGCTCGTTTGACGAGATGCAACGTGTCGACGACAATCGTCGTTTGGAAATTGTTTCAATGCTGGAAGCAGTTTGAAGTTGTCTGTGAAAGTGTCCAACGAGCCAGAAGAAGTAGCAGACGATGTCATGGCTGTTGTTGTCGGATACGTTGGAATTATGTTCGGTAATGTCGTCAATGTCGAGCACTCTAAATTGCAAGGGAGGTTTGAGGTTGACCTATCCATTATCATCGATGTTTCAATAATGAAACTGATTGTGATAATGGTCCTGCTATCAGTAATTATTACCTGGTTAATGTATGTGATATGTGATAGTATTGTATTGTTTACCTGAGTGACGTTTAACTTTCAATCTTACGAGCTCCTCATTCCCAACATTCGTGGGACTCTGAATCTTGTTTTGAGGATTGCAGGATTCCTTCCAAATATCATTTCCCCTCAATCAGAACCTCTCAGTTGTGTCAATTACGATGGGATGCACAAACATGTGCTTGATGTCGTTATTATTATTATTATTATTAGTATTCTTATTATTGATCGGGTTAACTAACGATGTTGTTGCTGTCATTACTAGTTAATTGTTGTCGTCGTTAGGTGTCGTGCCACTTGGAGTCGATATTCAGCTATGACTCCAAATGTCATTGGAAACCTCTGCACATCGTCATCGTTCTGGTCGTTAAATATAATTTGGTGTTGTCGGTTAATTATTTATATTTCTTTTATTTACATAAACATTCTTTTTGAGTTTTAAAGCCGTTTGGTGACCAAGCCATTTACAAGTTACAGTCATTTTTAGCAGTTTAGTATTATCATAGTCAGCAGTAGTGCTTAGTTGTAGTGGTATCCAGCATCATCATCATCACCATCCTCTCCATCCTGGTCACACCTCACCGATTTTCATTCTCAGTTTATATTTATTGCATTTTTTTAAAAAATGTTTTGGTGATAATCACGCATATTTTGGTGCGATCTTCTGCTCGTGCGAATGCAACCTCTCCTGAATGTGTGATAAGCTTTGTGATTGTTGCTGGTATTATCATCTAGTACTGCTTAAGAAGATCATCATCACGGTAACGATGCATCTATCGATATCCATCTCGGTCGCTCGCCGATCATATCGGCATCTCTCTTTGGGAGGAATCTCTTGAATGTTGATATCATCAAAGGATACCGAAGATTTAATAGCCAATGTCTTATTGCATTGGTTTGTGTTTTGAATGGGATTTGATAAACTACTTTGCTTACTTTCGGAGGATTCGGCGGTTAGCATTGAAGAGTCGTCGGTCATTTTTGACGTCTCGTCGTTTGTTTGACACGTGAAATGTGTTCCCGCATTGTGTTTGGAAACACTTACGAAAATGCTGTTTTAATGAAGGTCCGTAACTTTATGATTGTTATTGCTGTTTGATTTATTATTATTATTATTATTATTATTAATAGTTTGGTTTAAATGGTTTTTCACAATTATTCTAAGTTTTAATATTTATTCCTTATAGCCACTATTTTTAATTATAGTATTGTTGCTATTATTAGATTTATTTTTAATTTGCCTCTAGACGTGAGTCTCCTAGGTTCGCCCGGATTTTGAGATTCACATGAATAGTGCCATTTTCACAATCATCGATGTCGCAAATATGCACGACATTTGTAAACGCTTCCATCTTGACCGAGCGCTGGTACGAATGTCATTGTCGATGTTTGCATTTTCCCCAGAAGTATGTTGTTATTGCTGCTTTTGCAATTTGGGATATTCAAGAAAGTGAAAATATAATTACTACTTCCTGCGATGCATCCTGACACTAACACATTTGCATGCCATCCTCAGATGGACTCTACGGGCAGTTTAGATTTTGAGCTGCACAGATGGATTATTAAATTGTTGAATGAAAAAAATCTTTGGTCTTAAAACAATAAATTGTATACCAAGCTTCCACAATCTTCCTCTTTTGCATCTTCGTAATTTTGGTTTGCTTAAATGTAACTTAAGTTTCAACATTTCCGACCGGTTTTGAAGGCTGGTTGTTGTTGTTGTTGATGTTAAACTGGAGACACTAAGCAGATGAGTACCAGCAAAAAACAAAAATTATTTGAAAAAAAACAAACAAAAACATTGGTAACAGAAGCTTCAATAACACAGAAGAAACTGCAATTATGAAGTGTGGTGATGTGAAGGACGTTGGATCATTGACGCAGAAGTACCGCGGGATGGTGCAGCCATCAGAGTGGAAAATCAAACATAGTCAACTAGACGAGAAGGGCACATTAATATTCAAAAATTGTAACGATTGGAACAGCGTCGTGATCCACATCCTACTGACGCTACTTCCTTGAGGAAATCGCAGGCAACTTGTGAAAGTAAAAATGAATGTAATGTTTGAATTCTTCTTCATATATTCTTCCTGTACTTGTTGTCTGAATTACTGTCTTGCTTTGTGTTCTTCCCTATTTGGCTAGCCCTGCTTTGACGATAATCGGCTTCCAAATTATATTGTGTATAATTCAACAGAGGAAACAACACATTATTTGTAAATGCGATTACTTAACATTAATTTTTATAGGGTCACAAACAAACGATAGCAACAACAATGAAATTCATTGAATCAATCCACCCAACTTGCCACCTTTTTGTGGCGATGCCAGTCGGAGCAGGTCCAAGATCCGACCCTCTGTGCCCTTTCACTGGATTCCTTCTTCTCTTAGATATGTCAACTTCGTCTTTTGATCAACTTGACTCTTGGGAGCCTGGCATTATTGTTATCAACCTGATTAGACGGAGTAATGGAACAGGTCATTTTGGAAGAGCAGTGAAATGGGAATTCATAATAAGAAATTGCGATCTTCGTAGCTCTGTACGTGGTTTACATCAACGCAAAATTTGGTTGTACTTTGTATACGTATACCACTAATAGACTGATAAATGGATAAACTGCAGATAACTTCATCGTAATCCCAAATCGAGGACAAAATAGCCTTCACTCCTCATTGACAACTGGGCTTCTATTCTAGCGACAGAACTGGGTGCTCAAAATATATTTTATTTGCAGAAGGATTGCTATAAAGATGAGGTGTTATGGCGCTAATTTAAGCTTTTTTGGGCTTTTGTCTTCTAATATTTCAAAAATCTTATAATGTTACAGTTGCTGGTCCAAAATTTGCTGAACACCACAATTACTGCCATCCTAGGAGACCTTCTTTAGGAAAGTGCTTGATAACGATAACGATAACAATACAGAGTTTGTTTAGAGTGCCATATGTTCAACAGAACTTCAAGACCACTAAGATTTGTACTCCAATAAAAATTAATGCAGAAATGCTACAATTTGAGTTTGCTTTGTGTTGGACTACGTTTGGATCAGATTAAAATTCATATTTTGGCAATTATTTGCGAATCGGATTTATTTGATAATGGGAGTAGTGGCTGATCAAACTGGATGAAATTCTGCTGGAAAGCCATCAAGATGTGATATTGGTCAGATGACTCGTAGGATCGTAATTGTAAGCTCGTGAGATCGGTGACGCAGAAGTACTCCAGGAGGGTGCCGCCTTCAGAGTGGAAAGCGTCGTCAACTAGACTAGAACATCAGCAAATACTCAAAAGCTGTAATGATTGAAACAAAGAAGTGACCCTCATTCTTCCTTGAGGAAATTGCACTAAGCTTGTGAAAGTGAAATCAAAAATAAACATAAAAACATAACTAAAACTGAACTGTATCACGACTCACAGAGCATTTCCTCTCTCTCATGCATAGCATAAAATCTGATCTCCTGACAGTGTTCGTCATCATCGAATGTTATTTTGAGAACAGTTTGGACTTATTTTGCGCTGCATGGATGCACATTAAATTGTTGATTGAAAAATTTATTGCAACAATTGAATTGTGGTTCATTTAATTGCAGCTGAAAACCAAGAATTATCGGACGAAAGCCGATCGTAACACGAACAGAGATTAACGAGGAAGGGTTTTGTTTGTAATTACTATATTTATTGTCAATAATTTATCATAATAAACAAAACGTTGACATGACGACGATAAAAACCTCGACCCTTCTGTCAATCAGAGGACAAACAACTAGGAAACTGCGAGAAATAAAAATGAAATAAAAATCTGAAGACCAAAGGCTGTATTTGAAGTTCAGTTGAGAAAATCTACAAGAGGGGTGCTCTGGGTAATCATGATAGTAATCTTGGGAGGGTCATGATTGAGGAGCAGAGGATGCAAATCAAGAGGAGTATTTTTGACGTCGCTCCGAAAGCCGGGGGAGATCCGAGCTGTTTTGGGGAGAAGCTACTCGTTAATGAGTGGAACGGTGAATGATAACGGCATTGAATGGTTATTAATACTCGATTTAATATTAATTTATATTAATATATTTATTTCTTATTAAATCAATTATTGTAATTAATGAATATCGCTTGCAATCTAGGATATGACATGCCATTTCATAGAGGGTGATTTTTATTATTAGTCATCATTCATCATTATTATCAAAACTATTGTATTATTATTATTATTATTAATATTATTAATAATTACTTTATCGGCTTAACACAGTGTGCAGCCATAACTGCAAGCGACTGTAACTCAATCATAATCGCATAGTCTTAATTATGTATCCTACATTATCTTAATTACATATTCACATAATATTAATTAGTATTAACCTAAAACCATTATTTCTATTTTGTAATCCCACCAAACGACACGACAGGCTATAATTTTAAGGATAAAACATCCCACGTAACTTTCTAAGTCGACGACCAATTCGGTCTACTACTACCTACTACCCCCTACGACAACGGCAACATCAAAACCCTCTCTGGCTACTAACGGTTACAAAGTAGTTGCACAAGTCGCCTCTGCAACACTCGATGCAGGCCCACTCGTGGAAACTGCTCCTGTCGCAAAGGGCGTCGTTGACGGCCGCCGCCCTCCTTTCGCAGGCCTGCATGGTGTCGCAGCCCTTGGAAATGTTGTGCCATCTTTCTGTCCGAGGTCGGTAGTCGATGAACCCTGGATGGACGGAGTTTGGACGAGGTGGATTTATGGTGTGATGCGAATTGTTTGTGGATTTATGACTGTGTCGATGTTTTGGGGTAGCTATGATGATGACAATTGTGTTTTATGATAATAATTAGTAACTATGATTTTTGATGATGATTGTCACATTGACTAAGTTGACTATCACAAACATCAATTCAACTTCATGATTGATCAATCAATCAAACTAATTATTAATTAATAATTAATAATTATTAAATTAATTATTACAATCTTATTATTTTAATTACATGAACAACATCGATCAAATGTCACTGACTGTGAAAGGTTGTATATGAAACACATGCATCTTGGAAGGACTTGCACTGAACAATCTCCTTGGTGCAGGACATCCAGTTGTGGTGCTCGTTCGAACAAGAGTAGCAATCGAGACAAGTGGCTGGACGATGACAATATCACTGTTAACATCTCTAATTTATTCACGACAAGGTTCTATGCTAATGTCAGGACGTTTATTAATGCTGTTGCTTTCATTGTTGTCATTCTTATGTAGAGCTTTTTCATTTGTATCAAAATAAACAGTGGTTGTCTTGTTGTGAGTGTTGATGTTTAGCCAAATTTAAAGGATGTTGTTCTTTCTGACATTTTATAGAAAATCTTCAGTTGCCCAACGTTCAGAAATGTTTCCCAAAAAATGTATTTTTGCTCGTTCGCTTTACAACTATTGTTAACATGGATTTCACTACCTCTCCTTCTAAATAACTCTTGCATTAGAATGTATTTATTGTTTATCAATTATGTACCGACACTTACCTGGTCCGAATGTGACAATAAGTAGAAATACAACTGCAGAAATATCCGAATAACAAGCCATCCTGTCCAAATTGGAATCCTCAGCGAGGTAAATACAGGTGAAATATTGTTTATGTTACCTGAATGGTTTAGATTTCTGCATCTAGGTCTGGATTAAAAGGAAACTTAATATTGATTTTTTAATTTATTTCAAAAATTGTGGTTTTAATAATTTTTTTGTAGAATAATTTTAAATAAAATATATGTACAAAATTATAGACTGTTAAGAAATAGCCATAACGATATAGAATTTTATTAGAGTGACTTACGTTCAACAGGCCATATAAAGTAATCAACTCTTTTGGTGTTACAATGTTGGAAATAATACATTTGTTTTCAATAACAATTTAAATTGTTAGAATAAATTAAATTTATTTGAATGTCTTTTAAATTATAAAAAAATGTTTCAATTTTTTGTAATTTGTGTTTTGAAAATATGGTTGTAATTAATAATTAATTTTTCTGCAAAAATTTCTAATACATATTGCAACTTTCTAGAAGTGTGGAAGACAAAATGCATTACTTTGATTAAGTTTAAAAAAAAACCAACAGTAAAAGTTTTATGAATTTATGACAATTATCGGTAACGGCTTAATTAGAAAGTCAATTTACTCGCAGATTCATTGTTCTTGTAGATTTGAAAACAATTTGATTCGAGCGGCGCCGCCGGATATAGAAAATGGATACCGGTGAGGATCTTCCTATTGTTATTTTAATTAAACAAAACATTTTTAGTGATTAAAAGTTTGCGAATGGTAGTTTTTGTCTTTTATTCTTAATGGTAGCTTTTATTCTTAATTTTGTGACTTAGCCGCCTTGCGAATGCTACTTTAAAAATATAAACATTTGCATTTTGTTTTTCAGATTCTAAACAGGTTAGACTCATCCGGATTCTGGATTATTAAATTTTAAGATTTGGAATTGCAAGAGTCAATTATACTTTTTTCAAAAAAACACTTGTTCCACGTTTAAAATTACTTCGATTATTGTTAGAAAGTATTGCTAGTCAAGGATGATGGAAATGTTGTATAATAAATATTATTTATAAATTTGTGTGTGACACTTCAGTTCACTTGCCCTGACTTGCCTGGGTACTTGGGGTTTGCAAATCTTCCAAATCAAGTGCACAGGAAGTTTGTGAAAAAAGGATTTGAGTTTACTTTGATGGTTGTGGGTAAGAAGTCTCATTTATTTCAAAACATAAATTTAATCTGCTTGTGAGCTTTCATTGAGTTACTTTGGCCAACAATTTGAACTTCGGCAGGATAGAAGTGATAATTTGAATTTTTCTCTTACACTGCTGAAACTTCTTTTCCTCATGGTAATATTGCTTACATAATAAGTAAGGCTTTCTATTCAAGCCTACATTTGAATCACCATCACAATCAACCTGTTTGTACCTTGTAATTATGACTTTAATTAAATTATAAATTGTCTGGTTGGAAATTATTGTGCTTGATGATTAAGACAACGAATAATCACATTTCAAAACAACCAATCAGGTGAATCTGGACTAGGAAAGTCCACCCTGGTCAACAGCCTGTTCCTAACAGACTTGTACCCAGACAAGGTCCATCCGTCTGCCTCAGGTTTTTAGCATAATTTTTTGTAGTTATTAGCATAATCTATTCAGTTATTCATGTCAAGACAGATCCATAACCATCAATCAAGTCATGTTATGTAGTCATTGCTCTGTCTCATGAAGCTCTTCAATATTCATCACTTTCTAATCACCATCTGCACTCACCGACTCATTCCTATTGAATTGCTAATATTGCTCGGTGATGACAATGATGATAACGACATGATAATCATCAGCTAACGACTTTACAACAATGCTGAGTACAAATATCACAGCTGGTATTTAAATGTTATGATGGAGATGTCAGTGAATGAGTGCATGAGAGATACAAGATGATGATAATTATGTTGGTGATGATGATGATGATTTCGATTATTATTACTAATTATTATAAATTGTAAAGATTGCAGTCATCAGGCTAATTGTTGAGTGCATGACAAGCATGATAGTGATTACTGACACAATGGTGGTAGTGAGGATGATGACAACAGTGATGCTATTGTAGTGATGTTGATGGTGCTGATGATGATGCTGACGACGACGACGATGATGAATTCTAGGTGCTGATGATGACAGTTATCCATAATTCATCCAATCAACTCTACTTTGCATAATTCATGGACCAAAGAACACTTCAAACTTTCCTGGATTGCTGTAATAAAATTATGTTATAATTATGACAGATATTATATTATATGTATTGTATTAACTAATATAAATATATTTGAACATGATGATGATGATGATGATGATGATGATGATGATGATGATGATTAAAACTGCTTCGTATTACCATTGCAATCTTACTTAGAGTGGTCCTTTGTACTGCTTCATTCTTATCATTTTGTTGCTTTGTTTCCAAAGAGAGGTCATCATCATCATCATCATCGTCGTCGTCGTCATCATCATCATCATCATCATCATCATCATCATCATCATCATTACCATCATCACCATCAAATTGGTTATTGAAAGTAGAGATTCCAGTGGTAGTAATATTGAATTTCTTTTCTTCAATTATTGAAATATTTAATAATTGTTTACTCAACTTACTTATTGACCAATGTGAATGTACTCATGCCATACTTTGGCTTGTCGTCATCACCGCCACCACCACCACCGCCACCACCACTGTAGTCATCATCATCATCATCGTTCTAGTTATTGGAAGTTAAACCTGCTGCACAATTGAGTCTGGTTGAAGCACATTTGAATCAAGAATGATTCAACAGGCCTCCAACCAACACTCACACCTCATGTGGTGCACATGATTCACATCTGTTCTTCCTAAAGTAATGAATATGATGCTGATGATGATGCTGCTGCTGCTGATGATGATGATGGTGGTGGTAGTGGTGATGATGATGATGGCAATGAAGGTGATGATGATGATGATGCTGATGGCGACCATGGTGCTAGAGAGCCGACACCCTGCTACCTTTGGCGAGAGAATGTTTAAATTTGAGTGAAGTAAGCTGTTGATTTATGACTCCCACACCAATGATTTGTAATGATTTTATTCATTTATTCCATTTCAAAATCAACATTGAATGACATTCAACGACTTCGTGGGTGGTTACTTCTCCTTTGGAGTTCCACTCCCCACATCAGCCTCACTTCTGACTTTTCTTGTTGTTCTTGTTATTCTTGTTGTTCTTGTTGTTCTTGTTGTTCTTGTTATTCTTGTTGTTCTTGTTGTTCTCGTTATTCTTGTTATTCTTGGAAGGGTTTAATGCAATTTATTGAAACAATTCTGAGGGAACAATTTTAATGACTCGTGTTATTAAATGTTATTTTGTGCTTCTACTTCCTTTCATGGATGAATGAATTTCTTTGGCAGCTCTTTCTTGGAGAGATTTTTGTCTTCAGTTTGTTTTTTTGTGAAGAGAATTTTCACAAAAATGAAAACAAATTCACTGAACGGAGAAAATTGCTCAGAAAAAGTTTTTGCATTTTTCCTTCCTAAAAGTGGCATTTTGTAAGAAACATTGGAATAAAAACTGAATTTTAAGGAACTTTCAAATGAACGATATCTTCTTTCTTGAATCGTCCATTGACATTAAACACTGATGGAGTTTCAAAAAAAAAGTTATGGCAGTTATTCACTCATTCAGTGGTTAATTCATTCATTCATTCATTCTCTCTTTCATTCATTCTCCCTTTCATTCATTCGATCTATCAGTGTCAGTCATTCATCCTCTCCTTCATTCATTAAAAGAGAAAAAAAACATCCCATGACATTCATCAACTTCTTTTGTAAGTTCAATCGGCCATCTTTCCATTCATCATTGATTGAATTATTTGATGGATGGATGGATGGATGGATGGATGGATGGATGAATGAATGAATGATTCACTCTGATGACTCAGATTTTATCCTTCACAATTTTAGCTTGCACAATTTTTCACAATTGTTGAAAGGGAATTTTTAATTGCAGTCTTTCTTTCTTTTTTTTTCTACATTCAAAGGGCAACTTTACTGTTTACTGTTCTTGTTGGTGTTGTCTCCTCTACGTAGTTGCAAACGTGTTGTTGTTGTTGTTGACGACGAACTCGAGCGTTCGTCCCATGTGCCCGGAATAATTAGCAATTATTTACTCACTTCAGCTTCCAAGTCGAATTGCAAACAACTCGACAGGTTCATCTTTTATTCAAGAGTAAAAACTAAACATCGGGATTCCTCTCGTCTGAGCTCGTGCCCTAGCCGCACTGTTGCATAATTGGATTGCATAACCTGTTATTGTAATCATCGTAATTGTTGCTATGTAATTAGAACAACCTCTTTCATTCTCTGCTTCCAGAGAAAATTTCGAAGACGGTGAGCATCGAGGCTTCGACGGTGGAAATCGTGGAACGAGGGGTGAAGCTGAAGCTCACCGTGGTGGACACTCCGGGGTTCGGAGACGGAATCGACTGCACGAACTGGTGAGTGGTGATTGATGGTGGACGGTTGATGCCAAGCAGAAATCATTAAGTAAATGTCGTTCATTTATATAACGCCACATGCATGGCACCTTTCGTCGACCATTTAAGTAGCGCTGCTCCTTCCCGAGGGTGCTAGCGGCAGTTCAGGCCGGGTTTCGAACGCGACACGTTACGACCGTTGCCATTACCTCAGCATGCAGGAACTTAACCCATTCGGCCAACCTGCACACCATTATTATTACGATCTTGATGATGATTAGCTATACAGTAGTGTTTTAATGTCCTGACAGAGATGGTGAGTTAATGGTCGCGACAGTGAACTATCGCTGTTGACCATTGTTTCCGACTGTCGAAGTCGTCATGGCGATAAAAATATAACATAAATTAGGTCGACTCATCATTAAATTACATTTCTAATCATTGGCCAGCCTCCTTTCCTGTCTCTTTGTATTTGTGTTTTGCCTTTTGTTTTTGTTTCTCAAAAGTGGATGAGAAGCTGTGACACTCTGTTCTGTAATAAATAAATATATAATAATAATAACAATAATAAATAATAATATTAATAATAANTAATAATAATAATAATAATAATAATGATAATAATAATAATATTAATAATAATAATAATGATAATAATAATAATAATAACAATAATATTAATAATAATGATAATAATAATAATAATAATGATAATAATAATAATAATAATATGTTATAACGTAATTGCTTCAATGTCACGTCCCAGATAACGGAGATGTTTGCTAAATGACTGTCTTGAATGATCATGATCGCCTCTGCCTTCAGAATGCCATGCAGTCTTGTCTCATGTTAATTAGGTTGTTGAGGTTGTTAGGCTGCTAGCCTGCTGGGTTTAATTATGCAATTAATTACCTCTTTAATTATCAAGCACCCCATCTGTATCATAAATTATGATGATTACAGTATTTATCATACGTGATTTATATTACATTGTTATACGCCATATTGTGTCGTATTGCATATGATTTAATGTTAATTATAATAATAATAATACATATAATTATAATAATTACATATTAATAATAATTATAATGACAAGTTGCATAAGCATCAGGGCACTCGGACCATTTATATAGCACCACCTCTCCAATCACATTATATCTCATAATTCATAAGTAACAGCTAGTTGTTAATATTAATATTTGTTTATCATCATCATCATCATCATTATTATTATTATTATTATTATTATCATTACAAATAAGTTAATTGTAATTAACAACCTTTGCCTGTCGTCCAGCTTCAAAAGCATCATCCAGTACGTGGACCAGCAGTTCGACAGGTTCCTCGAGGACGAGAGCGGACTGAACAGAAGGAACATCGTCGACAGCAGGGTTCACTGCTGCTTCTACTTCGTCGATCCGAAAGGTCACGGGTTCGTGACCCTCGATGTTTTGATGCGAATTTGTAATGAGGATGTGTCGTTTAGTTCGAATGGTAGTCGTAGATTTCATTTCTGCTGAGGTTGTTTGAGGTTGTTGTCCGTTGGAAAATAAATCCTTGTTTTTTTACCTATAAGATGAAAACAATTATCAGGGATGTTGGTATGTAACAACAACAACAATAATAATAAAAATAATAATATTAATAATAATATGAATGATAATAATAATAAAAATATTAATGATAATAATAATAACAAAAGTAAAGCACCGTTGATTGTTGACCTTGTTACCCTTTCCAGACTGAAGCCTCTGGATGTAACCTTCATGAAGCAGTTGGACAAGAAGATCAACATCGTCCCCGTCATCGCCAAGGCAGACACCCTCACCAAACCAGAACTCAACAGGCTCAAGAAGAGGGTCAGTGGCTGATGATGATGATGATGGTGATGATGGTGGTGGTGGTGATGATGATGATGATGATGATGACGACGATGATAGAAGATGAGTGTTTTGACCGGGAGGTTGAAACTTGTGATGATGATTGTGATGATGCTGAAGATGATTGTGATGGTGGTGATGATGATGTTGATGTTGAAGTGGTGATGGTTGCGATGGTGATGATGAATTTCCAAATGATTGTCATCACATTCTTGTGGATTGCTTCCATGACTTTGTTGGCATCATGCCAAATATTTCATTTGGTGTAGTCTTGGTCTGGTATGAAATTATAAGTGTTATGTTTTAATTATTTGTACACAGATGATGATGATGATGATGATGATGTTGTAGATAATGGAAGAGATAGCCGGTCATCAGATCCAAATCTACCCTATACCAGACTGCGATGATGATGAGGATGAAGAATACAAGCAGCAGTGCAAACAACTCAAGGTGATGATGATGATGATGGAAACATAACTTGTAATGTGATGACAAGCATTTGTTTGCTAGTTTTTCAGTAAAAAAATGACTTAATTTGGTATCAAAACCCATAATTATGCATGCCATCTTAATCATTTGTGCTAGTTTTTCTATTGGTTATAATATTCATTATCATTATAATATTTCAATGACAAGATATAATAATAATAATAATAACAACAATAATAATAACATTAATTCAATAAGCTAATTTAAACCTCAGGAAGCAGTGCCTTTCGCCGTGGTAGGTTCGAACGCAACCATCGACATCAAGGGGAAAAAGGTCAGAGGTCGCATGTACCCGTGGGGAGTGGTGGAGGTGGAGAACCCCGACCACTCTGACTTCATCAAGCTCAGGACCATGCTCGTGTAAGTTCGAGGCTTCCGTGAATAATTACAAAGATTATGATAATTGTTCTCTAATTAAGTAATTTAAGGTGATTATGCGTTCGCCACACTGACGCTCGGGACGAACGACTACGTTCTATTTGCCGATATGGCGTAGATTTCGTCTCGAAGATTTCGTTGGTCAGCACTCGTCTCCTTAATTGTTGGAGATTAAAAATTATTCTTAAAAACCGTCGACCTGCCGTCGCCACTCAAAATGTTTTTTGTAGAGGTCGAACATCTCCCGATTACTTAAAATATTATTTTGATGTTTACTTATTATAATTAGTAAATTATTATAATTACCTCCTCCTCCTCCTCAGGGCTCACATGCAGGACCTGCAGGAAGTCACTCAAGAGGTCCACTACGAGAACTACAGGCTCTCCAAGCTGGACAAGGCAGACGTCGTCGAAACGAGGTCGTTTAGTGTTAAACATCAGTATTTTAGGCTAATTGGTGTCATTCAATATTGAATAATTTATGCTAATTAATGTCATTCAATATTGAATATTTTATGCTAATTATTGTCATTCAATATTGACTTTTTTATGCTAATTATTGTCATTCAATATTGACTTTTTTATGCTAATTAATGCTTTGGAAATTCCTGGGTAAGTTCTCGACAGGGCCGAGAATTAACATATGTTAATGTATTAATAATATGTTAATTATATGTTAATTGGCTTCAACCAACTGCCAGCAAGCAGTCCGCTCGAGCGGCGATGCTAACGTTGCACTTTCGTTTCTGCGCAGAAGTAAACATGCTGAAGTGACAATTAACGATTTTAATTTTACCATTAATTGATATTAATTTGAAAAATGAACGTCGCCCTTAAAATGAACAGAGTCCACGAGGGCAAGAGCACAGAGAAACAGCTGAGAGAGAAGGATATGGAGGTTCAAATGATTTTTGGATATTATTTATTATTATTACTTGTTATTCATTGTTATTAATAAACTCTTACATTGATTTATTTAAGTAATTAATTCATAAAATAGTTTTTGTGTTTCTTCAATTTATTCCGTGGGAAAACAATTCCGATCCTCTTCAGTTTTGATCAAAAATGAGGGCCCAATCTAGGAATAATTATAACAAATTATTTATTAATACGATAACAACACATTATTATTGTACGATAACAACGGACCTTCGCAATCTCTCTCGGATATCGACGACCGAAGTTCTCGTTCATTTGTTACTGTCGCACTATTTGAATCGATTGATGGGTCACAATCAATCAATCACTCAATCAATTGTTTAATGAAATGTTATTGATTAAGTAGAATTGAGTACTGATTAAAGTTATCCATTTAATTTTAATTTTCAATTTCAGCTGAAGAAAATGCAGGCCATGTTGGCTCAGATGCAGGCACAACTCCAGGCTGGTTCGAACCAGTCCATCAACAGCTCCAATTCCAGACAGGGAGCCTACACGGTGACCCATTGAAAGGGGGGTTCCGCCCATGGGGTGCCCTCTCTGGACGATACATGCGTAGAAATGTTCATGCCTACAAATTCTCGTGCGAACATATGGACTCGATCTTGTTTCCCTCGTGCATGTTTGACTGGCCGATCGAGAATTTATGTATTTAAAAAAAAATATTTTTGCAACGAAACGAGCAGACCAGCACTGCTTTCGTAACGTTGTTTGTTATTCATCGATTTGTAATCCTCTGCTGTTGAAATGTAGCACATGTGCACTCCTCGCTCACAAATTGGTTCCCGGTCAATTCCCAGGAATCGTCAGGGATCGATCCAATTGGTTCTGTGCTCGACTGGAACGACAAAACCTTTATAAAACCATTCTCTGCTTCCTTCTCGTCTTGTCGGTGTCGTTCGTGTCGTCGAGTCTCGTGCATCTCTGCATCTCCGGGGACCACCTCGTAGTAATTGATCGATTGTTAATTGTTTTGGACGACCTTCCCAAAGGTCCACAATTCCCTGAAAACCAACCAATAGGAGTTGCTCAGGTGGAATTCTGTGTTGGAGCGCAGAGGTTTAGCCGTACTTTTCCAGGAAGTTTTCCAGGTCTATGTTTCGATGGACCATCAACGGCAGGGAAAATAGCTCACCTCCCCTCGTCCGATCGGTTAGGGGAAGTTTGATTCCTTACGTGTGGTTTCTGTTTTCGTGTCGGTTTCAAAATGTGTGTTTTTCAATTTTGCGTTTGAAAGTAAGTTTGTCAGGTCGAGTTTGTTGCTTTGAGTGGTCGTCTTCAATCAGTGGTTGCTATCTGTCGCCAACAAGAGGTTGATGTTGATGTATATCACCTCTTTTCATGTCAAAATCCGTCTTTAAGTTTTTTTTTTTTTTTTTACTTTCAAAAAATGCAGTGAAAGCTGTTCAAGTTTTATTTCTGAAACTCCTGTTGAAATGTGTCGAACGTGGCTACATTCAACCCTCCTCCAACCACTGAGAAACCAAGCATTTATTTGATTCTTCTTCGTAGATTCCTGAATTCATTTCACAAGAACCTTCATCATGCTTTCTCATCTCCATAGGCTTCATCATCGTGGTGTGTTTATTAGCCTCGTGCCTGTGATGATGATGATGATGGTGATGGTGATGACGATGTTGCCTCTGCCAGAAAATTATATTTTATAATATTTGTTTTATGAATTACTATTTTTCATGAACAACTAATCACGCACTACGATAATTTTAGACGACTTTTAATTTGTATCAAGATTGTCTTGCTGAATTTTGACAAAAAAAAAACAACAACGGAAAAGCATTTGGAGAAGTTTATGAAACTTTGTGGCATCTCTTCGGAGATCCACAGATGAACGCTTATTGGCAGGTGGCAGGGAAACTATTGACACATGAATCTTTCCTCACCGGTCTGGGACGTTTGTCCGAAAAGCTAAGATCTGTTTCTAAGTACTTTTGGAAGATGTGGACCAAAGATGCAAACTTTGTATTGTATGCGACAAATCGCCGATAAATTGTTGTTTGTATGATTATTTGGAGCTGGTCTCCGTTGTAAGGGGTTCTGGAGCACTTCATTGGAGCAGTAAGTTAGAAAAATGCAGGAGGAATCAACATTGGTGCCCTTGCATCCGATTTTGTATTTGCTCGTCACGAAATGTTGGTTTGCACATTTATATAATAACATTAATAATAATAATATGTACTAATAAAATAATAATAATAATATTAATAATAATGATAATTGTAATAATTTATGGTTTATTCATAAACAACAAAAGAAAGCATGGCCTCGTTACTCCTCTTCTCCATGATCTCCACTGGCTAAGCATTTGCCAAATAATTGACTACAAAATCTCGTCACTTGTTTTCAAGTCTCCCCTGGGTCATGCACCGTTATACCTGCCTTTCACTCGTACTGCACAAATTCCTGCTAGGCACGGGCTCAGATCAGCAGCCAGGGGCTCCCTCGTCAAATCATCTGCCCGACGTTGTTAGCCCACAGATCTGGAATAGACTCTTCCTCCCATCGATTACCAACACTGATCCAGCCGGATTTCACTCCGCCCTCAAAACCTTGCTCTTCAAAGAAAGCTTCCCTCTACATTAGTGGTCTTGAAGTTTTGTTGAACATTCGCCACTCTAATCAAACTCTGCATCGTTATCATTATCGTTATCGTTATCGTTATCGATCGTTAAATCATGTTATTCTACAATAAATTAATAATATAAATTAACATATTTCAATATTTTGCCTAGTTATGTTGCAGTTGCAAAGCGTAACTCGTACACGAGTCATTGTTGTGTCGGGTGAATTTAAAAAAAATTTTTATTTTTGTTTTAACGAATAAAAATATCGGTTTATAAAGATAAGTTGATAATTTGATGGATCAGAGTGGTAAGCAGCGCTAAGCGAGCGTGCTTTGTGACGTGTGATTACACGTTCTGTCAAGTACAATGTACAATTGTACATGTTAAATTTTTGCAAGGACAAACAATGACAATCTGTTAACGAAGGTTTTTCCAATTTAAATGCATAATATAAAATAATTTAACTCACAATAAACATCACCACAATCATTCAAAACCTAATCAAACACTCGAATCATCCTCACTTACAATCTTACAGTACAATTCAGCTATCTAATAGCTTGTACTTGCAGAGAGAATAGGTACACTGTACTTATCAGGTCCGCAGTACGCGCAGAGGGCCTGTTTTCCTAGCGAAGGCGCTATCGATTTTTGCAGAGTAAATGGTGAAAATGGAAAACTCACTCAGCATATTTGGCGCTCAACTAGGCAGACGTTTTCAAGATGTTTCAGAGGAGATGAGGATGATATTCAAATGGCTGTTTAAGCAGTAAATGGTATCAGGTCGGTTTTAAAATAATTGAAAGACGGAAGATTTAATTTATTTTCAGATTTCAGGCAAAGTTGTGTTCTGAAAAAAGTTATAAAAAAAAAAACAACAAAAAACAAAAAGAGCGAATAAGATTTTTTGGAATCGTGCCATTCTTAACTTTCACTCTTCTTTTAAAGATCCCAAATAACCTCCTTTCAACCTTCGTGACTGCTGAAACAACCGGTCGTAAATTCGAACGACAAGCGGCCAAAACATCCACACCTGAGCCTTCGATCAACTGGAGTCATTTCTGATCCCCGATCCGATATCGAGCGGTTTCAACAGCAGACGACTCTGACACAATGACCACTCTGACCAACTTCGCCGTTTCCGCAGCGGCCGCTTCAAACGCGACCAGCAGCACCACAGTTGCCAGTACAAGTCTTGTCCCTCTGGCAGCTCCCTCGTCTCCTGCTGGGCAGCTGATCAAGAAGAAGATGTCGGCATTTTGCGGGGAGTACTTCAACTCGACCAAAATTGATGAACAGGTCGGAGTGCTGGGGAACGAGTGCTTTCTGAACGGTTAGTGACGAACTGAGCAGGTGTTGATGTTGTTGTTGACGACGACGACGACATTCGATGATGATGATGATGATGATGATGGTGATGGTGTGGTATTAAAATTGCTGACTGGAATACACTGGAGATGAAAACATGGATATTAATGTTAGGATGTCTTAACAAGGTGCCCCCCGAGAGAGCCAAGAGACCCTAAGGGCCGCAGTAAAGGGGTCGTTGAAATGCTAAATAGATTTTATGAGGACATTTTCAGAATCGGCATCCAACCGAGTTGTTGGAAGGTGATGGTGTTGTTGATATCGTCGTTCACAGCAACTACGAGAGAGATCATTCAACCAACGAAGTGATTGAAAGGATGGATGGATGGATGGATGGATGGATGGATGGATGGATGGATGGATGGATGGATGGATGGACGGACGGACGGATGGATGGATTGATGGATGGATGGACGGATGGATGTTTCAGGTCTGCAAATTTGATGACGACGACGACGAAGTGA
>MPNW01001037.1:0-13635 GCA_011800805.1 Hirudo medicinalis
TTTATTCGAATCGTTGGAAGAACTCAGAATACTCAGCGATGAGTGGCAGCATGGCTACAATCACTTGATGCCTCACCAATCATTAAACAACCAAACACCGGCAATGGCTAATCAGACCACCCTGCCGGGGGCACTTCATTTAAAACATATAATTGAACAGCGGCCTCATAGCCCTAATCAGCAGTTAAACCAACAATCATATATTTTAATGAACAATTCCTAATTATGATAAGGCTACAATTATGATAAGGCTCCATAAATAACAGCTATGTTTATAGCAATTTTTACATTTATACGCTAAAAAATGGAAATTTGGTTTTGCCGTTTATAAAAAACGATATTTTATAGTTCCTAAAACATATCGAGGTACAAGCTGAATTATTGATTGATAATAACTATAATTGTTTATTGAAATGCAAGTATATTGATTTTCATTTATTAAGTTGTTTAACATTAAACGATATGAAAATTTACTTTCTGTTGGTGTATAGTTTAAGACTATATTATTAAAAGAATAGCTTTGATTATTAACATTAACATAATAAAGTGAATTATTGCTTTCTGCTAAAATTGATTTTGTTAATTTATAATTGATGTTTAAAAAAGCATCTTTTGTTGTATTATTTGTTTTTATACTTTGAAAATTTGATTGAAAATAATTGTATGAAAAACCAAAATCAAAGTTTATTTTAGATTTAAAATAAGTAGTGCCTGAATATTTAATTGAATTACTATAGCTTTTTGCATTTGAAAACACTGTTGAGTTTACATTTAATGGTGAAGATATCCAATTGTTTAGAATTTCTATTTTTGATGCTAATTTTAATTTACGTATATAATTTACGAAACTAAAATTGAAATTATAACTTTCGCTTCCTATAGTTTGAATATAGGAATTAAAATTAAAGTCGTTTGTAATATTACTTGAAGTATTAATAATCGATTTTGAATTACTATAGAAAATGTTTGTATTTATTGAAAATCGTTTTACATCATTATAATAAGAATAGTTAAAACCTGTGATTCGATTTTTTAATGGTTTTTGAAAAGTTGTGCCTTGTAAAAAGCTACGATAATCTGTTAATTGAAAATTTGCAGTTAGTTGATTTATTTCGGGAAGAGTGTTGTTTTCTGAAAAAGATAACGAAAAGTTTCCAAAACCTGTTTTTTTGATGTTAAAATAGATGGATGGATTAATTAAAAATAATTTTTTTGAAAATGAGTTGTTGTCAAATTGTGAAATTTGAAAATTTAGATTTACAGTGTGGTCAATTTTTCTTGAAAAATTGTAACGCAATGTATTTTCTTGAAATAGATTTAGAATTTTCAAATTTGTATTGTTTTGATAAGTTTCAAAATTTTGATTATTGGCTATAAAATTGTTTTTAAATTGTTCTTTACTATATTCAAATTGAATAATATTTGTAAGGTCAATTTTTCTGAATTTAGAAATTACTTTCGACTTGTAACCAATATAAAACAACTTATTGTTTACATTTTGATTTATTATTTGGTTTGCATCTAGGCTTAAAAAACTGTTTAAAAACGGAGATGAAATTTTTGAGTTTTCATTGATTTTATCATTACCAATATAAAAATAGTTGTTTAAAAGAGTTTTTTCCGTTAGCTGTAATGTGTGATTAAAATGATTGTAAATAGTATAATTTTCTGAATTTGAATTTTGATTTATAATGTCAGTATTAAACAAAAGATTATTTGCTGTTTTGTTAGGATTGTTTTTGAAAATAAATAAGTTTGTGATATAGTTCTTATCGTTTGGCGAATATTTAAGCTCTATTTCTGTTGATGCCAATGTTTTTTTATTGACATAAAAATTATCTTCAGTGAACAAAATTGGGTTATTTTCTAAATTATATTTTGTGATAGTTGAAGAATTTTGATTTTGTTCGTCTTTTGCTATATAGACAACACCTCTAACTGATAAATTCTTTCTAAGTTTTGAAGTAAAACTTAAAGAGTTTAAAAAAGCTTTATTAAAAACACTTTGTGTTTTACTGAAAAAATGCATTTCATTATTAGCTATGTTGTATAAAGATTTAGCTTTATATTCAAAACGGTCATCACCAAAAGTTGATTTTTCAATTATGTTAGTTGCTATAATATCAGTTGCTTTTTCACCAAGATTGTTATAATCGCCAAAATAGAAAAGTTTTATTTTCTTTTTTATCAATCCTAAATTTATATTTTCTTTCCAACGATTTTTTGAAATGATGCCACTACCTAAAGTAGCATTACCAAACCAAACATTATTTAATCCTTTTTTTAATTTTAGGTTTAAAGCCACTTTGTCTGAATTGTTAAGTTTTTTGAAAACTGGATTGTCTTCAAAATTGTCTATAATTTGAACTTCATCTAAAACCTTTGCATCAAGATTTTTTGAAAGCATTTTGTAGTTTTTGTCAAAAAAATCCTCTCCTTCAATTAATAATTTATCAATCGTTTTTCCGTGAGCTTTGATTGAACCATCTTTGGTTACTTCGATTCCGGGTAATTTTTTTAAAATATCTTCAACTGTTTGTTCGGTCTTATTGCCAAAATTTGCAACTTTAATGAAGGTTGTGTCTTGATTAATTTTTATTTTTTTACCTGATTCTATGACAACTTCTTGAAGCGATTCTGTTTTTTCTTCTAATTTGAAATTTTGAATAACGTTTTCAAGAGTTATAGATTTTGATATTTTATGATAACCTAAACAAGAAATTTGTATTGTTAAATTGTTTGCTTTTGCTTTTTCAAAAGTAATGGAATAATTACCATTTTTATCGGTATAATTATAACCTAAAAACTCATTGTTTTCGTCTAATAAAGAAACAGAAGCACTTTGAATGCCTCTGTTTTGTTGGTCTGTTATTTTTCCTTTTATTGTTGTTTTTTGGGCGTATGAGAAAAATGAAAAGAAAAACATAATAATTGTAATTATTTTACTCAATTTAAAATTTTTCCAAAAAGACGGTTTCATATTTAATTGGCTCAATTGTTACGTCATTTTGCTTTGAAAATATCAGACTTTTTTCGTTAGTTTTTTCAATTAACTCTGTTAATTTTTTTGAAAACTGTTCAATATTTAAAAATTCCTTTTGAACTTCTAATTTTTCATTTATTATATTATTTGAAATAAGGGTATCCTTTGCAGGATACTCAATGTTTTTAAAATACCAATATACATTTTTATTAGTATCATATGCCTCTAATATTAATCCAGGCAACCCATTAAATTTCCAAGGGCCAAAAAGGGCTGGTATTTCTGTTGTGAACCAAGCAGTATAATCTCTACCCCTAAATGATGTTGTAGCTTTTAAACAATTAAAGTTTCCTATTTTTTTTGTTTCACTTTTAAAGATTTTCCATTTCATAATTGGTATATTTTCTTTTAAAAAATATTGTTCGCCATACTTGATATTAGAATACATTAAATTTTTATCTAAAATAGTAATTACTTGATTACCGTTTGGAGTTACAACAAGACCTGATGATATATAACCACCACTACCATCAGGGTTTTCATAAACAGTTTCAGTATTCAATTTTTCGGGGTTTTCTAATTTTTCTTTCCCTGAAATGTATTCAGCTTGATTATCATTAAATTTTAATATTGAATTATAGTCATCACCTATAGCATTACCAATTGTTAATGATTCAATATAACCATAATTTACAACACCATTTTGTGAAAAAAGATTTGAGAAATTTATTATTATTATTAAGAAAATTAAATATATTATTTTCATAAAATTATTTTTTTAGTTAGTAAAATGGTTTTGTTCTAAAATATAGAACAAAACCAAAAGAACCGATTAGCATAAAAGCTAAAGAAAAACATACCTTTTTCATAATAGTTATTGGTTGTTTCCATCTTCTGGCAGGACAAAGACTTCCACTTTAAGTTTGTTTATATTAATTTGCCGCTTTGTTACTCGAAATTAGTAAAAAACGAATGTAAAATAAAATTATTGTTAAATGGTGTAAGTGCAAGTGATAAGTGCAATTTTTTGTTGTAGTGCTTGTTTAGCAGTTTTATAATTAAATTTTCTTATTGGCCTATTGTTTATTTTTTCATGTGCACTAAAGGCTTTGCCATTATCAAAAGTCAAGGTATGAACAGGGCAATTACTGTTTTGTAAACAAGCTAATATCCCTTCTTTTACTGCGCCGCTTTCTTTGGTTTTAAGTAGTTTCAATCGGGTATAGGTTGCCCTGTCTGTTAATACCAATAAAGCTCCTTTATGATTTTTGCCCATCATTAAATCTACTTCAATATCGCCTGCCCGTTTTCTTTTGCTTACAATAGCCGGCCTATTTTCTATGGATACACGGTTGGGGATAATCCCTCTGCTGTCTTTTCTATTACCCCGTTCTGCGCCGCTTACCATTTCTTAGATGTGTGTACAGCTGCTTANTGGCCGCATTTTCGACAACGGTAGCCATTGCCCCACTTGAGGTTCGCTAGGTATGAAAGGCAAGCTCCCGTTGTCGGGAAACGATCTTGAAACTCAAAAAGAGACAGGCTTTTAAATCTTTGCTCCAGAATAGATGATAGTGTTTCCCCAAATTTACTGCTTTTAATGTTAATAACAAAGTGCCTAAGTCAAAGAATTAAACAAACACGAAATAACAACGACCCTCTAACATCGGTTTGGCAATAGGGCGGCTGGTGTAAAGCCAATGGTAAGCCATGAAACCATCTACCAGTATATTATGCAGACATAAGACGGGAGGCTGCCTGTACACAAACCTGCGTACCCAACACAAACGAAAAAAAAGATTACACCGTAAACCTAGGCGGGGGCTGATAACAAACAAGCCAGATACCATTCAAACAAAAATCATTAACGCCCCAGCTCCTTACAAAGAACTTGTACATACCATCACCTCCGACAACGGAAAAGAATTTACCAACCATCAATTCATAGCACAAAAATTACCAACCGATTATGTCTTTACAGATCCTTACAGTTCCTAGCAAAGAAGGCTTAACGAATTTACCAATAAACTTTTTCGCCAATATTTACCCAAAAAATCAAAACATAAGGCTATTAACTACTGATTAACAGCAAAATTAGTGTTAGAAAACTGTTTTATTTTGTAGCGTCATTGAGTTAACCCTTTAATGGCAGCAAAAATGATTAACATTTTTTCATTTTACAATATTTTTATAACCTAATTTTCAGGTTCTGTTTTTAAATCGAAAATTTTTTCATCAGGAGGGAGGCATTGTTGCAAGTTACAAGTCTGATAATACAAACCCGTCTGAATCACGCCTTTGGTTTTCTCACCGGCCGATCGTACCAATTTATGGATAAACAAAGCATTATTTTCATAAACCAGCACGCCGGCATCAGTGGCAGAAGAAAATGGTTTGGTAATTTGCCAAGTTCCTACCGCCTGTATCCCCTCTGATGGTTTCAAAATATGCTCAAGAGGGATGTATGGTAAAGTAGAAGGCACGTACTGATAAATATGCCATCCAAGCGCAATATTTACTTTAACAATTACGGCAATACTATCGTTTTCTGTGAGTACCCGAGCGTTTAAAGTAACAGGAGTTTGCTCAGTAGGTATGGCACAGTATAACTGCTTAGCGGCTTGCGTTATCTTTTTGTCAAAAGCAGATTGCGAGTAAACGCACAATCTGGCGAACAACAATACAATTAATAATCCGGTTAATCTTTTCATTAATTGTAAGTATTAATCATGAACCTGTAACCGTTGGTTTCCGAAAAGAACAATTTGCTCTTGTTTTTGGAAAACCATTTGCTCCATTCTTTAGCGGTAGCGAAGTTTTCGCCGGTGTACTTTTTCAGCGCTCTTAATGCCAGCTCCGCCCGGTCGCCTTTTTTCAGCATGTTGATACAAGTATCCAGTAACTTCAAGCTATGATTAGACACGCCAATTTGTTTTGCGTCTTCATCGATTGAAAAATCACGAAAGCCATTAGGGTCACAATAAATATAATCAAAATTATCTGTCATATACTTTTTAAAGGCGTCTGCATCTGTGCCAAATTTATCGGCTAATTTTCCCATTTTTCTTTTTAAATAAACTTCCCAAGAATCAATTTTATGAGAACGTTGCTCCATATAAAAAAGAGATTCTTCTTCCGATGAGGTCAGCTTTTCTCCTGCGGCTTTTTTATCGTTGAGGCGTTTGGCTTCCTTAACATCTTTTTCAATAAGTAGTTTTATTCTTGCCACAAAGTTCTCATAACCTTCTTTGCTAGCTGTGTTAATAATCTCACTGACATCGTCAGTGGTAGCCATCCGGTCGTTATATTTTCTTGCAATTGGTTTTTTTCCATTGAACTGTTTCATGTAGGCAACTACATTTACAAACACTTTTTTGGCTTCATCCGTCATATGAGCCGGCGAGGCGCTAAAACCCCATAAAAAGAAATTGCCATGTCTGCCCAACGCTACTGCCCCTACATCTTTCAGGCAAACACCGCTGGAAATCATTTCGGTATCGGGTGATTCTGTAAATCTGTTTCCACGCGATACCAATCCTGTTCTAAATCCTGTACCATCCAAATAACCTTTTTTTTGAACTCTCCACATCGGCAGTTCTTTAGGAACCAGCGCCCCCTTACTATAATTATAAATTCCATCCGGTGTTTTTTTATTTTCCATCGTAGGCTCCACTTTTTCCAGCGGGCCTTTAAAAATGGGATGATTTGTATTCAGATGATGTGCATCAGCATCAAGACACAAACAATACCAATCCAGCTTGAGCCCTATTCTAGGCCCCATTTCACCGGCTGTATTGGCAATAAAAACTACCGGTTTGGAGAAATCATCGGGCAGATACCGAGCCTGAATATATTCTATTTCTCCATTTTCTTTTTTTTCCGCTTTCATTTCCTCTAGGGGTTTGGTTGTAAAATCGAAAATGGTTACGTCATAAAGCTCCGAATCGGCAGGCTGCCAGTCACGGCAATCTATGGTTTTTACCGCTGAAAAGTATTGGCTCAAAAGCGATTTAAATGCGGGCATCCTTACCGGATATTCATCACTAAACCCCTCTTTATCCATCAAACCGGGGTATAACCGTTCTGCTTTTGGCAAAGGTTTGGCCGGATCATACCCAACAAACAACACCTTAAGCGAACTTTTGGCATGCTCTGTTTGTGCTTTAAGGGCAGAAGAAAAAAAAACTGCTGCCAGCATAAAGTATAAAAATTTATTCTTTATTATCATTTTTTAAATTTTATGTTAAGGTTTTTATTCAAATTAAAATGCCGGAATGTTAAACACTACCCTCGGATCATCGGGTTGAATGATCAGTTCTACTCCATTGTTGTCTTCTGCAATTCTCTTCATTGGCAGGCCATTACGGAAATAATCGTACCCGCTATGCCCTTCAAATGCCAATTCAATTCTCCGTTCCTTTAACACAGCCGCTAGCAGCTCTGAATCTGGAATATTGTCCACATCCGTTGCCGGCAAACCGGCTCGGGTATGAATCGCTTTCAAGTCGGCTCTGCCGGCAGCATAATTTTTCAGCTTGGCATATGCTTCCGCCCTGTTCAGATAAACCTCTCCTAAACGGAAAAAAATTTGTGGTGCGAAGGTTAATAAACTCCGATTAGCTGCAAGCCATTTTGTGGTTTCGAGCGATTTAGAATTGATATTTTCTTTTAAAAAGTCTCTACGGATATCATTGGTAGCCAAAATTCGCATAAAATCGGCAGAGGGTTTAAACAAACCATTTATACCGGAAGTGACAGAACTGACATCGTAATGATATAGTTTACCAATGGTGTTTCCGCCGGTAGCATTGTCGTAAGCAAAAACGATTTCTTGATTGGCATTGAACACAGAACGTTTCAGTTTACCCAATTCATCGTCTACAAACATCTGCTTATAATCAGCGCCCTCTCTCAAAGCATACTTCCCTTTACTCCATAAAATCACACTGTCTGCATATAACACAACCTGCTTGTTATAATTGTCGTTAGGCGATGTAACCGTTCCTCCCATGTAAAGATAAACTCTCGACAACAGAGCCCAAGCCGCACCCGTACTTGCATATGAGTTGGTTTTATTTACCGGCGCTTTCATCAACTGAGCGGCCATTTTAAGTTCAGGCACTATAAAATCATAGATTTCTTTAACGGTGGCTCTTTGCGGGCTATCCTCAACATCGGAACTTTTTTTCAGAGGAACCGAAAGACTGGTTTCCGGATTTTGATAAAAAGGTTTACCAAACAGTCTGGTCAGGTTAAAATACGTGAATGCTCGAAGAAACATATTTTCGCCTTTTGCATACCGTAAGTTGTTTTTATCGTTATCCGTTAACGAACCAAATTGCGTTTCGAGTTTTGCTATTCCTTCAAGAGTGGTGTTAATGCTGACAATTATCCGGTAAGCGCCTCGGTAAATAGTTGCGCTGTATCCCAATGTTTCTGCAGCGCTGTTCTGATAGAAAAAAGCATCGGTAGATTGTGAGTCTAAAATATGCTGACGAAGAGCAACATTATTTCCTCTGCCTTCGCTGATATTTTCAAAGGAAGTACTATATTTACCGCGGTCATCTCCTCTTAACAGCAAATAATTACCGGCAGTAGCTTCTTTTATTCCTGCTACAGAATTTAATTCGCCTTCCTTGTCTATTTTAATCAGAGGTCGTATTTTATCGATTTGTTTATCACAGGCTGTAAATGAAACAAGCATAACTGCTGCTATTAAAAATTTGTTCATATTATTTTTAAATCAGTTTTAAAATGTCAATTGCACGCCAAACAAATATTTTCTCGGTATTCCAATTTCTTCGCTGGAAGCACCAAAGTCCTGCGCCTGCCCCACCGAAGGGCCTTCAGCATCCAACGCAACAATGTTTTTAGAGTAAACCGTATACAGATTATCGCCGCTAATGTAAAATGTGCCGCCGGCTAATTTCAGTTTATTGATCAAACGTTGTGGAAAATCAAAAGCCAACCGTACATTACGTAACGATACATGGCTTGCATCGTGTATATATTTGGTTGACCCTGTATATTTAGTATTGTTATGATAGTAAAGCAATGGCTCTGTTGCATCGGTTTGCCCGGGAGCCTGCCAATCTATCTGATTTTTCAAAAATGCAATCTGATTGTATGATTGAACCGATGTGCCTTGTATGAACTCAGCAAGAGCATCGTACAACACATATTTCATAGCATAAGTAATCAGTACGTTGAGGCTGAATTGCTTGTAGGTAAACGTGTTTGTTAATCCGCCAAAATATTTAGGCTGAAAACTACCTATTTTCTGAAATTGCCTTGGGTCAGATAAGCCATCAATTTCGGCAAGAGTGTTTACCAATTTAACTCCGGTTACATTTCCTTTATCGTCGAACAATAATTTTTCGAATTGGGGCTTGCCGGTTTGAGGATCAACTCCGGCATATTTTACTGCCTTCAGCAAATTAATATCATCGCCCGGATACAAGTAAAAACGGTTAAACCCATAACCCTGCCTCAATGAACCGTTAGGAACGCTGATTATTTTATTTATGTTTAGGCTGATGTTAAAGGAGCTTGCCCAACTGAATTTTTTTTCTACGATATTAGCTGAATTTATCAACACTTCCAGTCCTTTGTTGCTTACGCTTGCCGTATTTTGCCATTGAGCCGGAAATCCGACGAGCGAGGGTAGCTGAACTTTACTCAGAAGGTTTTCAGAACGTCGGGTATAAAAGTCAATCGTTGCATCAATTCTTTTAAAAAGCCCAAGCTCTATTCCCAAGCTAAATATTTTTGTTACTTCCCATTTCAGGTTCGGATTTCCCAGAACAGATATTAATGCTGCATTTGAGCCGCTGTAAGTATAGGATGGATTGTACAAAGTTTGGGTTAAAAAATTGTCGCCCAGTTGCGAACCGGTAGTTCCGTAATTGCCCCTCAGTTTCAAATTGCTGATCCATTTTACGTTTTTCATAAAAGGTTCTCCGATTACTACCCAAGCCGCTCCGCCTGAGAAAAATGTTCCATAACGGTTGTTGCGACCAAAACTGCTTGATGCATCCGTACGTATAGAACCGCTCATGCTGTAACGGGAACGGAAAGTATAGCTCAGTTCGCTAAACATTGAGTATATGGCTTTCAGGTCACTTCCACCTTCCACATTTCCTGCTTTTGTGGCAGGAATTCCATATGCTGATGAATCATAAAACGAGCCAATCTGGCTTCCGAGAGAGATTTCAGGGTAACCGGCACGCACATGGTTTACATTTGTAGTAGCAAATTCAACGGTTGTTTTCCCAAACTCCATAGCAGCGAGCGCCTGCAGCAAATGATCTCCAAATGTTTTTCGGAAGTTCAATTGATTGGAAGTCAGGAAAGACATCAGGTTGCTTGTATTCGTACCAAGAAATCCTTGTGAGGCAAAGTCGCTTAGTCCTCCTGAAAAGGTTCTAACATCAAGATAATTAACTTCTTTATTGAAGTTCAAATTTCCGGAGTTGGTTGATGAAATGTTCAACCAGTCGTTAATACGATAATTCAGTTTAAAAGAGCCGAAGAACAGTTGCCCTCGAGATTTGATGTAATTATATTGTTGGCTAAAAATGGGGTTATCGTTTTGTTTTGTGTTTCCACCCATTTTATAAGAAAGAAACGGTTTGAGCGAACCATCGGCATTATACGGAGAGGCCCATGGAGTCAAATTATACAACATTGAAGCATATCCCTCTTTCCCTTTAAGTTTGTTGTTTAAAATTCCGTTTAGTGAAACATTTGCGGTTAACCGGTTGTTCAGGCGGCTTTCCAGATTCATTCTGAATGTTTTTCTAACAATTCCATTCTGAACTCCGGTAGATTGTTCATCGTAATAAGTGCCATTCATGTAGTAATGGGTTCTGTCATTTCCGCCATTGGCCGAAAGATTAACTTCAGTTGTATTGCTGCTTCGCAAAACATAGCCGGGCCAATTAAATGAATTGGCAACATCTGTAGTTGTCGGCAGTTTATAATTCAGATAAGATTCTAAGTCAGGATACTGTCGCCTTAAGCCCGCATTGTTTATCTGATAATCCTGCGTATAATATTTCTTTTGCATATCGTACAGTTCTTGCCCTGATAAAAAACGAATTGTACCCTGATTGGGTCGATTAACCCCCGATTTAATTTCAGCCATGATATTGGTTTTGGAAGCCGCCCCCTTTTTGGTTGTAACAACAAGCACACCGGCTGCTGCTCTGGATCCGTATATGGCGGCAGCCGAAGCATCTTTAAGAATGGTAATATCTTCTATTTCCTGCGGTGTAACAATGTCCTTTAAATCCTGATTGGGCATAATCACACCGTCCACAACCAATAAAGGGCCATAAGACAAGGCAGGCATTACAGATTCATTAGCTTGATCTACCCCTACCCCGGCAATACTGCTCTGGCCTCGAACGAAGATTTGCCCTCCTTTAGAAGTAGGATCTCCGGAATTTTGTTCAGAGATGTACAATCCGGTGGCTCTTCCTTTCAGCAGGGCTGCAGGATCTGAAGTTGTTACGCTTTTACGAATATCGTTACCCGATATTTTTTGAACCGAACCGGTTAATTCACTGATTTTTTTAGTAGAATATCCCGTTTTAACTACTTGCTCCAACTGTGCTACATCGGTTTCAAGAACTAAGTTAATAATACGGCTTTGACCAACGATTATCTCTTTCTTTTTGAACCCTAACACGCTAAATACCAATGCATCGCTTTGTTTAACTTGGATTGTATACTTACCATTTTCATCGGTTTTGGTTCCTTTTGCGTTCCCTTTAATTATCACACTTGCTCCCTGTATTGGCTCGCCTGTTTCATTAACCACTTTACCGGTAACAAGCAAGCTCTCATCAACAGCAACAACTCCGGTGTTTGGTTTAGTTTTTTTAACCGAAGAGTTATTATTGGAACCTTTTAATTTTAGAATAATAACGTTTCCATCAATTTGATAGCCCATATCAGTATTCGTCAATATTTTATCTAACGCTTCTTTCAATGGCATGTCTTTTACATTAATAGAAATTTTGGGGTTGTTATCCAATTTATCTACATCATAAAAAAATTCATAACTCACTTGTTTTCTAATCGCATTTACTGCCTCTGACAGCTTAACATTTACTAAGTTGAGTACAATTTTTTTCTCAATAAACTGAGATTTTACCTGATTGAAACAAAATATAATCGCAAGCAGTAGAAAATAACGTCTCAATTTGAATATGGTATTTTTTCGCAGATAATTTGTCTGTAATTTTTTCGTCATAATTTTTAAAGATTAATAGAATTTATTTAGGATTGCTCAACTCGTTTACAAAAATAGATTTGCCTTTTATACTGAACTTTACCGAACCTTCGGACTCAATAATTTTCAAAACATTCTGTATATTATCATACTTTTTTAGTGATCCGGCAAAACAATATTTCTTGGTTTTATCGAAGGCAAAAACAATATCATAATCATACCAACGGCCAAGGTTATTCATCACTTCTTCAATGGTGCTGTTCTCAAAAAACATTCGACCGTCTTTCCATCCGACAAAAGGCGTTACATCTACATCTTTTTTAAGTAATTCGCCCGTCAACTTTTCGAAAACAGCCTGTTGATTAGGCAATAATTGAACCTTTTTATTGCCAGAAACCGTAACCTGAACTTTTCCTTCAACCAACGTAGTTTGTATTATATCTGAATAGGTGTTTACATTGAACGAGGTTCCCAAAACCCGGATATTCATCCCCGTTGTATGTACGATGAATGGCCGACGAGGATCTTCAGCAACTTTAAAATAAGCCTCGCCGCTTTCCAAATACACTTCCCGATTTCCTTTTTGAGCAAATTGAACCGGATATTTTAAAACTGATTCAGAATTTATATGAATCTCCGTACCCTCACTTAAAACCAGCTTATACTCTCCGCCTTTAGGAATAATCAATTTATTTTCCGTTGTATTTGCAACATTGTTATTTGATTGATAACGTAATACGGTTGATTGTTCGTTGATAACCGTTACCCCGTCAACATCTTCAAAACGCTTGTTTGCTCCCTTGTTCAACAGGATTTTTTTTCCATCAGAAGTAACCAAAACAGCTTTTTTGTGATCATCTGTAACAGCTAAATTAGCAAGCTCATGAGGCTGTTTTTTAGTATTATACACTATAATTATCATACTAATTATTACTATAAAAGTTGTAGCTACCGTCAAATGTTTAAACTTTACCCTGTTTGGAGTTATTTTTTGACGCTTCGGTTTGATGAAATCATAAAATACATTCCACAACTTATCTTCATCAAGTTTTGCTAAAAAACCAAACGATTCAGCAGTGGTATTATTCTTTACAATTAATTGAATTAAATCTTGCTCATCACCTGATAGCCGATTCAACTGCCCTTCATTGAGCTTTTGGCCATCATTAAGTCGCTGTAAAACAAGCTCCCAGCTTTGTTGTTGATTTTTCATCAAATTTTTGTAAATCTTTTAATAAGAAGTCTGAAAAACCCAAAAAAGGGTGACAAATTTTTACTTTCTTTTTAAAAAATGACCTTGGTCTAAATAATATATTTAGAGCCTGTTTAAAAATGTTTCATTAAAAGTTTTATAGCCGATAGTTTAACCATTTCTTCGGCAGATTCTATTAGGAGCTCATAATTACGACACAAT
>MPNW01001038.1:34991-49991 GCA_011800805.1 Hirudo medicinalis
TGATTGATGATTGATTGATTGATTGATTGATTGATTGTTGATTGATTGATTGATTGATTGATTGATTGATTGATTGATTGATTTGATTGATTGATTGATTGATTGATTGATTGATTGATTGATTGATTGATTGATTGATTGATTCGCTCACTCATTCATTTCTTCCCTTCAGTCCTTCCTCGAAAATGCTCGGAGCATGCGCGATTGGTCCCCAGTTCCTGGGCACGTCACGTGATCACTGGACCGCCATGTTGCAGTATCCAAGGATACCCGTGGCAAAGTGGTACCAGCTGTCACCATATGTGAAGTCCTAAGTGAAGGATGTGAAAGAGAAACAAATAATTGATGAAGATGGTGATGATGACGATGACCATTGTGGTGATGATGATGATGATGATGATGATGATGACGATGACCATTGTGGTGATGATGATGATGATGATGATGATGACGATGACCATTGTGGTGATGATGATGATGATGATGATGATGATGATGACGATGGTGGTGATGATGATGATGACAAAAATATTCAGTCGACTATTGTTCCTTGTGCATCGTCTTGTATATTAAGTTAGACTACCATTGTCACAACGACGTCATTATTGTTATTATTATTTTTTTTCCCGAACAAAACAATCCATGAACTACTTCCATGAATATTTAAAGTCCCCCAGCACGGCTCGGGATCTCTCCGCGGGACTGTGAAAACGAAATGAACTGAACCTGTGCATGCACGATTCACTACCTAAAGTACCACTACCACTACCACTACCACTAACCACTACCACTACCACTACTACTACTACTACTACTAAATCAAAACCTAAAGTGATCCAAAAACACAACAACAAAAACTAGTTCTGTTGATTTCATTCAACTGCTCTCCTTCATTAAGCAATGGCATGGAAAGCCCCTGGTTGTCCTCTGATCCTTACGACCCACTTCTTGCTTCCTCCCCTCTGATTGACTTCTTTTAATTTGTCTGCAAGCAGTTTCTTGCAGTCCTCCCTGTCTTCCGTTGACAAATCAAGGCTTAGGATAACTTTGTTGAAGCTTTCCATGTCTTTCAACCTTCTGCTGTTGTCCAGGACACTTGTTGTCTTGCCACTTTGGTTGTCAAACTTCACCAGGAAAAGTCTTGGTTTCGAACCATTTCCGTATCTTTTTAGCGATTCTGAATAATTCAGTAAATTCTTTGTCTATTTTTTTTACTTGTGACTTCTTTCAGGAGCTTTGACACAAGTTCTTTGTCTTTAGCCGTGGAGTTGGTGACATCTTCTGTCGAATCGTGCATTACGATGTCATTCTGTCTCCTAATTTTCAAATGAATGTCACGATTACATTAACCAAGTGCTGTGAAATAGATTTTTAATGACATTTTTCAAACAGATTTTAAGGCTTCACATTTAGCGGACATATTATTATTATTGTTATTATTATTATTATTATTATTTATATTATTGCATTTTATATTTTTCTACTGTGTACTTCGATGGTGGGTGTGGCTTTGCAGGTGAGTCAGTGAATGAAAATCGTTTGCTTTCATGGTAAAATTTTTCGCTAGAATTTTCTAGCAATATTCAGGCATTCATTTTGATTGTTGTTTTCCTATTCGACCCCTTCACTGCTCTCTTTAGTTTATAATTTATTTTATGCAAACATCTCACTTAAACTTGATGAAGAATAATTAATATGTAATTAAAATTAATATGTAATTAAAATATATATGTAATTAAAATATATATTAGAACTACCAGCGCTCATTCAAATTGATTGAGACCAACAGGAACAACAAAACACATTGGAATAAAAGACAACAACAACAACATCAACAATAGCAGCAGCAGCAACAACAACAACAACAACAACAACAACAACATCAACAATAGCAGCAGCAACAACAACAACAACAACACTGTCCCGCGGTTACAATGAGTTTGTCTGCTAACCCGAATGGTTTTTATTTTTCCAGTCGCGTGCTTATTTGGTTCGTCACGTATCCAGTGGAAATGCACTCACTTGAACCTTTCTTTTCCTGTGCGTCGTGATCGATGAGTTGAATAAACAAGAACAACTAAAACTCGTCTGCTTGTTTTTCCTGCCCTTCCGGCATAATAGGAGACAAAAGGAGGGGGTTGGTCAGTTGGTGCTGGGGGCTGACACCATTTCACTTGCTTCCACATTAGGGAAGGGGGGACTTTGGTCTTTCTTATCGCTTTTCATCACAACGCACCAGAGATCAGAGCCACGAACAACTGTGCAACCCGAGAACAAAATGCTCTGCCTCATAGATTATTGACCAAGTGACAGGCAAAAGCCAACTCATAGGCAGCTTACTTTTCATCCCTAACTTCATTCCTAACCCTACCCTGCCCCTATCCGAAACCCTGGAAATCTCCGTAGAACTGACAAAAGTCCTTGACTGTGAGTTGGCCTTTGTCCTCACTTCTCCAACCAACTGTCTTAACAAGCGAAACTGTCAGTCAGTTTCTGTCCAAACTCATTCGTGCTCATTAATTTCAAATCCTCAACACGTGACTTGCACTCAAAACGCCATTGGTTCGGTGAGCTCGCCTTAATTAGTTAATGAATATTCATAACGTCTAAAAGGAGACACGCCCTTCATTATTCTACAAAGTCAAAATTCTAATGCTCCACAAACGGGGAGAACAGAGAATCGTTTAAGAATTAATTAAATGTTTTAAAAACAATGAATTAAAAATCACGAAAATAATAAAAACGTTTTTTACAAAACACATCGACATATAAGAAAAAAACCCACAGAAAACACGACAATGCCTTCTGACGTTCGGAACACGAATAATTAATCAGTGGGTCGAGCTACTCGAATATAAACATCGAAGAACAGAACATGAATGAGAGACAGAATCAATCAATCAATCAATCAATCAATCAATCAATCAATCGATCGATCGATCGATCAGAAAACAAAGATAACATGCAATTAAGAACCGACCAAAAAAATGAGGAGTATGAAGAGAAAGACGAGGAGTTTGAAAGTGAGTGAGAGTATGATGATGATGATGATGACGATGATGATGCTGATAATGACGACGATGACGACGAGTAAGGGAAGACGGTCAATCTCAATCAGTTAAGAATTTATTTACAAAATATTAATTTCTAAAAATCGATCTCTTACAACATCGGAAATAAGGTGCACACAAAGCGTCTGCTCTGTTTTCAGGAGCAAGCAAAACAAAGGACTTTTGCATATTTCAGAGCAAACATCTTAGCAATCCAAAAGCTTTGCTTCCATGACCAGTCCTAAGTCTAATTGAACATTTCATGAGTCAGACGATAAATACAACTAAATAAAAATGTTGTAATAATAATAATAATAACAACAATAACAATAATAATAACAATAACAATAATAACAATAATAATGTGATGATAATAATAACAATAATAATAATACGATGATGATGATGGTAATAATCATAACAAAATAATAAATTATAAAAAAAATGGAGCATGGCAATAAACGAACTTCCACTGGTCAAAAATGTTCAAACAGGTGGAAAACATGGCGCTAGACAAGACTCGACCCCAATTGGCTCCGAGAGAAGGAGAGCAGACGACAAGAGGACGATTTATAAAATTGTTGTAAACAAGTAATTTCCAAAATTCCAATGTTCATTGACTGTAGATAGAAAGCTGTTCTGCCAATTCCAGCCTCACTGCAATGGTTAATGATGATGCTGACGATGATTATGATGATGATGATGATGATGGTGATTGCGAAAGAATTCACTGAAAAGTAAATCAACAGTGATTAAGATTTTTAAATGATCTCCAACAAGGTAAAATTGTCTCAAAAATAATGACAACATGCAATAATAACAATAACAATAATAATTATTATTATTATAGTAATAACAATAATAATAACAAATCTCACTAATTAACTAATCAAATTATAACAATTAATTGCCCTCAATAGTTACGATCTGCTTCTTCAACAAATTCTAAACAATTCACGCCAATTGCTCGAGTGCCGAGTCTCAGCAGAATCAGAATCGATCAACCAGCAGAATAGGTAGTCAACAATTCATCAATTCAATCACTCAACAATTCATCAATTCAACACTTGTAACAATCATTCGATCACTCGTCAGACCGACCGAACCAACAAAACGTTTTCTCGACTCCAAGAAATCGAAAGCCTCTGTTCAATCTCGAGTCTAAAATCTCGACCAGCGACTCCACTGAGCACGACCACAGAAGTAAAGATTGAATAACCGATCATCGTGCTAGTAAGGATATTATTATAATAATGACTTATTAGTAATACTAACAGTCAACCCAAGGTCGATGACCATCAAGATTAGATAGTTAATACCTGAAAATGTAGAGTGCCCAATTTGATTGAATGACTTTGCATTTTGATTGGTAGGTTGATTACGAGCGATTGACCAATGACTCGATGACAACGGACAGGCTCGTGAATAATGAATGAACAGTCCCTCATCTCTGTGCCGCCAGCAACAACATCTCCTGATCGCTGCTCCTGAGGAGGACTTTTTGTTATTTCTAAATGAGATGACCAGCAATATTCCCAATATTCAATACTTTCACTCAAAACTCTTAAACTTCTTATTGGCTTGTGTGGAAACAATTAACATGCAAATCAGCTTAATTAATTTGCAAATCAGCACAACAGTGACGTGCACAGTGACTAGCTTTGATTTGTTCGGACGACATTTGAGGCGACAAAAATACCAACCGATCCGACGTCCGACGGCTTCAGGGGACATCGACCCGAAACCCCGACGTCGTGGATCGTCTCGGGACTTGCACGCGTGACACGGCAGACGCACGCAAGCAATAATAACCTTACCGATAACTAACAACAACAACAACGAGATTTAACTTGTAGCAGAACAACTCGAAATTACTGAGAAACACGTGATTGTAAAAAGATGTGTAAAACATTTCATCGTCCCGGATAATGCCTGCCCTCTGGACCACGACGTCACAAACGACGACATCGCGACCGCTCAGGTCGCATTTCCAAAGTCTTGCCCGAACGGGGCGACCTTCGACCTCGCAAATCCGAGAATGTATGATAAGGTGTCTGCTGACGATGATGGTGATGATGAAAAGATGATGATGATGATAAAAAGATGATGATGATAAAAAGTTGATGATGATGATGATGGTGATGATAAAAAGATGATGATGGTGTTTTGATTCTTGAGATTTAAACAAAGATGAAGTGGAAAAAACAAGCAAAAGAGCCCAGCGAACGGACGGGCGAACGAACGATCAAAAAGAGATTTCTCAAAACAAGAGATGTTATTTATGAATAAAAATGCATAAATTTTAAAAAGGACAACAGACAAACTTCAAAATAAGTAGCAAAAAGAAATTTCATAACATAATAAACAACAACAGTAATAATAATAATAACAATGATAATAATAATAATAATAATAATAATAAAAATAATAATAATAACATCAAGCCAGGGGACATAAGTGACTGAACTAACGACAAGCTGCTGATCTTCATCACCAGCAGTACAAAATGGAGCCAGTAATTGAATAATTAACTGAATAATTAATTAACTTAATAACTAACCGAATAATTAGTTAACTGAATAACGCATGACTTCACCTAACAATTAAAGCTCGTTGCTAGAATGCTCGAAACTATCTTCCGTTTGAAATGAAAAATGAAAATTCAAAGGAAGGATGCAAATCGAATAGAAAACGACGACGACGATGTTAATGAAGATGATGATGATGATGAAGATGATGATGATGAAGACGATGATGATGAAGACGATGATGATGATGTTGATGATGATGATTATTCTCGATCCTAATTCGTTTTGATTAAATAATAACAATACCACCGCTATTCCATCGTTCGAGGAGCAGATCGTGAAAATAAAATGAAATAATTTTAAAAACCAATCAAAACTCCTGCTCCATCTCCCATCCCATCCCACCCCATACCCCCTCGGGGACGGTCTAAGGCAGCTCCGTGACGGACGACGTGTCGAGGTGTTGAACGAGCAGACGAAGAAAGCTCATTTCCTTCCGGGCGTTCTCGATGAGGACCTGGGGGTCCGAGGACCGACACCTCAGGCAGTTCGGGGCCATCACCATCGACAGGTTGCTGGCATCCATCTTTGTTATGCCGGAAACCTCGGGCACGGAGAATTTCTGGAGTGAGCGAGGACAAGGTCGGGTGTCAAAAATCTCATGTACTACAACTATGATGATGAGTGCCATTTTGAATAATTTATTTTGCTTTAGTTTGTTAATTGATCCAATAAAGTGTCATTTTTTGTTGTATTTCATTTTAAATCACGTAAAAGCATCACGTGCCATCCAAAAGCAGGAGTTACTCCCTACCTTTCGGACAATTTTTTATCCTAGACATGTCTTATTGTTATCGTTATTAATATTATTATTTATTAATTACCAGCACATATTACTATTATTATTATTATTATTATTATTATTATTATTATTATTATTATTATTATTATTATTATTATTAATACTACTATTGTTGTTATTATAGTACTTCTTTATTCTTGTTATTCTCATTGTTATTATTATTATTATTATTATTATTATTCGCGCCTCTGATGCTATGTAAATGGCGCATTATAAATTAACTATTATTATTATTATTATTGTTATTGTTGTTGTTGTCGTTGTCGTTGTCGTTATCGTTATCGTTATCGTTATCATTATCATTATCATTATCATTATTATTATTATTATCTTTATCATTTATTAAAAAGATAAAGAAGTGATACTCCACTCCAATGATGTGTTACCATTCTTAATCAACAATCTGTCAAGATGATAAGAAATATTCATGCTAGCCATCTAATTCTTCTGACACATGTTGGCAAAAGCTGGCTGCCTACCTGTAGGAAGCGAACCAGGTAGGTGAAGACCAGTCGATTCAATTCGGGCAACTTCTCCACAACCTTGGTGGCAGCTTCTGGGTCGGAGTAAGCCTCGATGCAGAGGTCGTAGAGTTCGGGAGGGATGAGGGGATCTTGCAGCTCCCTGTACCAGTGCTTGAGGAGAGAGGCCAGGATGTGGGGGTCCATGTTTGGCGGGGGAACGGTCCAATTCTCGCACCTTGATTTGAGTATGTTCACCTCGTCCGTGTCACCGGGAACCCTATGATTGTGATGATGATGATGACGATGATTCTTTTGTTTGGTGATTTCTTAACGCAATATGTCGCTACTATTATTTAATGGTCAAGTAATAATAGTTGCTTTTAAAATGCTAACAAACAGACATGGGACCAAGTACCAAGGTCCAAGTACAAGTTCATGAAATCGGTACTTTTAGTAGTACAATTACCGAGTACCCTATTACTGCTAACACCAAAGTACATCCAAGACATTTAAAAATATATAGTTCACAAAAAATTTACTGAATTAAATGTTTCATAATTTTAGAAATCTATAAACTCTATATTGCATCTGCCTCCGACCCCGTTCCAAGAAGTCAACCGACCTAAATATTCCCTCCGTGAGTTGATTGGGCTGGAGCCTGAGCAGCTCTTCCGATAGGACGGTCTGTATCCATGGAAACCTGGAGTTAGGGTGCCTTTCCTTCTGCAGGTCCATGACGACCTCGAGGGAAGTGCCGAACATGGAGGGCTGGACGAGGAACCTCTGGAAGTGCAAGGCAGAGGTTTCATTGGTTCGTCGGACAGTGACGATGACGATCGATGATTCGGAAACTACTCACGACGACTAGAGTGATGACTCTTGTCGTCTCGAAAGCAATGTTGTGTAATGTAATATTTGCGATTTAGAAACTGGAAGCGATCACCTGAGCTGCCATTGTTAACAATGCAACGAGATGACATGATGATCGCAACAACTGAAAACATTGCTCATCGTGTGCGCTTTCAAAACTCTCTCATTTAGCAGACGAACGACGAGAATCGTTTTGCACTGGTTATTGGAAATTATTTTTTGAGGGAATAACCTTTTTTTTTTCTGAGCAAATATTTTTTTCACAAAAAAAGGAAGCAAGAATTAAGAACAGAACAGTGTACTCGAATAATAAACTCGAATGATTAGACAATAATCCAGTGCTGATAGTGATTATATTTAAATGTTTGTCGATTATAATAATTATTATTATAATTATCATTATCGCTACAGTTATTATTGTTAATGTTGTCAAATCAATTCCTGGAAAAGCCATCTCTGGTAAATAAGTGAAGATGCAAATTGAGTGGAGCGACGATGCGACATCTTCGTCAGATGAGAATAAAAATATAATAACATGAAAAACACAACAATAATAATATTAACAACAATAATAATAGTAATAATAATAATATAAATATTAAAAATAATAATAATAATAATAATAATTTGAATAAATAAAAACAACATCACTGCAAATTAAAATTTTAAAAATAAATAAATCACCCTATTTATAATTAAAAAAAAATCACCTTTCTGGTTGATTTGATGTGATTGATGTGATTGATTGAAATGTATGCAAAAAATACAACCAATAATGCATGCAGGTTGGCCGAATGGGTTACGTTCCTGCATACAGCGGTAATGGCAACAGTCGTAATGTGTCGTGTTCGAAACCCAGCCTGCACTGCCGCAAGCGCCCTTGGGAAGGAGCGCTGTATAAATGGTTGACAAGAAGCGCCTCTGACGCTATGCATATGGCGCTNGAAACCCAGCCTGCACTGCCGCAAGCGCCCTTGGGAAGGAGCGCTGTATAAATGGTTGACAAGAAGCGCCTCTGACGCTATGCATATGGCGCTATATAAATGAAGTACATTTACATTTACATTTACAATAAGAACCAACTGGCCGAGGAAGGCAATGAGTAGGTGCTAGTCAATGGGAAACAGCCAATCATAAAATCAATTGGATATAAATATCCTGATTTAATTTTATTTAATCTAGTTTAAATTGACATAAACTACATCCAATCTCACTTTCATTGTTATTATCTTTATTATCATTACCATTACTATTATTATTATTATTATTATTATTAATTAAGTCATGCAAGCCAAGCTGATTAAGAATAATTAATTTTTCTTTGTTTTCATTTCAATTCTCCCACGACGACAAATATCCACCAATCCAAAAATCCCAACAATTTTTTTAGTCGACTCTCATCCAATCTTCTGTCTCCTCCTCTCCCCATCATCACCATCTCATGAGTCAGGAGAGGAAAAGCAACTCTGAATTTGAAATTACAACAACTTTGATGTCAAAATATATAAATAATTTATAGTCTGATTTGTTCGGTAAATATTCAGTTCGCTAGCGGGCGGTATCACCTGTTTGACATAATTTAATTAATTAATTTATACAACAATAAATGCTCGGGCAAACAAAACAGAAGACGAGCGGGGAGACATTTTATTAAAACAAGACGAACCGAAATCGGGTCACGAAAGATTAGATGTGATTGGACGTTGATTAGAGATTGCAGACGTGCGTGTCGCGTGCATTCTAAACCCAATCGGGAAAAAGGACGCAAACCTTGCTGTGCTCGACCTCTTCGAATGTGGGTCGGTGCTTGGCACCATTCTGGCGAATCTTGTCCAGTCTTTTCCTGCAGACATTGACAATTCTGTGCAGCTGACCCTGGAACATGCAATGTTAAAAACGTGTTTTTGCATTAAAAAATTCCAATAAATCAAAACTGCCTTAGTAAAACTTTAACATCTCAATCAATAAATATGACCTATTTGGGAAAAGCAATAACTCAGTCTTAAACATTAGTTTAAAGGTTCAAACCTTTTCAATAATAGAACATAATAATAATAATATTAATAATAATAATAATAATAATAATAACAACAACAACAACAACAACAATAAATAACTAAATAATAATCACTTAATCACAATACCTGATCAGTGAAGTCCCGGGCCTCGAGAGTCCTGCTGATGTACAACTCCAGGTAGGACTGGAACTTTGGCGAAGGTGCGAGGAAACCCAGGCAGAGGGCCATGAGCTCCCAACCCAGGAGCAGACTGCACCTGTGTGATTGAATTCAATCGATGGTTAATCACTACTAAAGGAATTATCCAAGTGTAGCTGTTGATTGGCAAATTGTTTAGTTATGTTTTTCTTGAAACATAAAGAAAGTATCGTCATTCCCAGAATCGATTAACCGATATCAACTGATCAGAAATTAGATTACTCGATAAACACGAATAATAGATTTGCAACCATTAAGAGTAAAACAATAACAGTAATATGTTCTATGAAAATATTTCACTACTACCAACTAATTATATGATATTATAATTATTTATATTTATATTTATTATCATAATTATGAATGAAAAAAATAATTCATTCAAAAGTAAAAGATACGAACTCTTTAGAGTTCCTTGTTGTCTGCCTGCAGAGCTGGATGTAGATTTCATCTCTCAGCTCCAGGATGGACCAGCCCTTGCTGATGATCTCCATGGCAACGGTCGTGCTACCCCCGCTGCAGTCCTTGACCTTTCGATCCCCCATGAAGGTCTGGATGAGTTTGAAGACCTCCGGGGCCTCCTTCTTGACGTTCCTGTTGTCCGTGCGGATCATCGGCTTTTGGATGGCATCCTTGCAGGACGGAGGGAGAATTTTTTGATTGACAAATCATTATCATAATTGAAACAATCGAAATCATAATTGATTGAATAATTTCAATCATAAATCAGTTGTTGAATAATATAAATCATAGATCGTAATTAAATATCATAATTGAAATCACTGGAGTTTACTTAATTAACATAATTAATACAAACTAGAGAGGGGGGGGGGCTGTCTTCTATATTAAATTCGATTGCAGAAAATGCTGTCCGCAACATAGCGGAATGAAACATTCTCCATGGTCGACACGAAAGCAACAAACAAACTTATGAAAATACGAAATACTCGTCGAAAAGGGTTTTACACTTTAGCAATCAAAACAAACTAATCAAACAAACTACAAACATGTATCACTTGATTATTTACCAAGAGAATAAATAATGAATTATTTGAAGTAAAGCAACTTTTGGGAGATTTAAATCACAGAAGCGAACGACCGACCTTTGTCCACGAGAGCATGTTTCCGACTGGAACTGCCCTGCCCAGGAGACCTCTCCTGTGCTCGTTCAAGTTTTCAGAGAGGAACTTCTCCATGTCCATCTTGGAGATTAAAATTTATTAACTAATTTATTTATTTGTGTGACAATTTGACGATGATATACAATAATATCAATAATAATAATAATAATAATAATAATAATAATAAGTAACAATAATAATAATAATAATAATAATAATAATAATAATAATAATGACAATAATAATAATAATAACAACAACAATAATAATAATAATAATAACAATAACTACCACAAGAGAAATTCTCAGGAAAAAAGAAAGAAAGCAAATCCACAACTGTGCACCTGTTGGAGCAGTGAGTCCGCAACTTGACTGACGATGGCATTGTTCGGGTCACAGCCGAAGGGCAGGAGCATGGACATGGGACGGTGAGGGGCAGTCAGCTCGGCTTGGAGGGACAGGCTCTTCTCCAGGGTGGACTGGCGGATCTGGCAGGAGGACGAGGAGGAAGAAGAGACCCCCGACGAGGAGTTGATGCCCTCGTTCCACTTGTGGCGTCTGAGCGAGGAGTGATGGGACTCGGAGGACTGGTGGTTATGGCTGCTGCCATTCATGCTGGTGTCCATGATGTCTGTTGCATGACAACATTGTCATACTGCTTACATTACATTGTTACTTAGAATTACCTAATAAATTAAGGATTGCTCAATTTAATGCACAATATTAGGAATATTATATTAATCCACTTGCGTCGGTTTATTTAAATTAATTATCAACTCGTTTATTTACAAATTTAATAAACGCTCCAAGCCGACAAGTCGATGGACGATCTTAAAATGGACGATCTTTAAATGACCCACCTGACATATCGACCTCGTCGTAGTCTAGATCGATCTGCAGGCTGCTCAGCAGCTCCTCGTGGTTGATGTAGTCGGGCAGCTGAGGGTAGGAGATGCTCTCCCCGCTCCTCAGGGTTCCCGACCCGTTCCGTGCACTGTCGCCATCGTCGTCGTCGTCGTCGTCATCAACCCTGTCATGTACTCTGTCTTCGCCTTCGTCGTCGTCAAGGTGGACCTCCTGCCTGTAGGAGCTGGTGTGCTTGAAGGGCTGTTGTCTCTGTGCCTCTGCAACATTGTGGAGTCTGTTCAGGTCCTTCCTCCAGACCACCTCCTCTTCTTGGTCATCACAGTCGTCGACATTGCGACCGTCGTCGTCCTCGTCGTGCCTCTGTTGCTGGCGAGCGAATGCAGGATTCGACGGCTTCCTCTGCTGTATCTGCTGCTGATGATGCAAAAGCTGTTGTTGTTGTTGCTGTTGTTGCTGCTGTTGTTGTCTCTTCAATTGGTGCTGTTGATTCACATACTGGAGGTGTTGTTGTTGCTGTTGCTGTTGTTGATGATGATGAGGCTCTCTGGACTTGAGGGTCTGTGATCCGTTACCTTCCAGGACCTTCCCTCCATCTCCTGGTCTCTGGGCATTCTTAGAGGATACCACGTTGACGTAATCTGGCTCAGAGTTCCTTCTCGTTCGGTTCCTCAAGACTGCGGCAGCACCAGTTACTGTGCTCTGCTGTTGTTGCTGTTGTTGTTGCTGTTGTTGTTGTTGTGGTGGTGAAGTGTGCTTTTCAATCCTTATGCTGTTCCTGGCCAACACATGTTGTTGAACTGGCCTACCTGCTTGGGGCTGTTGCTGGAACTGTGGTTGTTGATGGATTCTTTGCTGTTGCTGCTGCTGTATTTGTTGTTGTTGTTGTTGTTGTTGTTGCTGTTGTTGTTGTTGTTGTTGTTGTGAAGCAGCCTGTTCCCTCCTCTGAAGGACAGATGATGTGCTGATTTTCGCAAATACTGGATTCGGTGGTTCCACAATAGAGGAGGAGTTGCCGTGGTAACGACTAGACTCCGCTACGGCCCTGTGGTGGCCTGCACCCAAGCCGGGCTCGTTCATCCGCTGCAGAGTCATGACAGCGTCACTATGCTGTTTCACTACATGTCGTCGATGGTTTCGATCGCTGTTGATGCTACTGGCAGAGGATGACGACGAAGAGAGGTCGCTGTCGTCGTCCTCCTTTTCGTGTCTTTTCTTTCTATCAACGAGGTATGACCTTGACATCTGCAGGGTCTGCGAACCCGGGTGGTATCCGTAGAGACTGGAGTCGACGAACGTCTGGTTGAAGATGCCCTCGACAGAGTTGTTGCCAATTCCTGTTGCAGCAGCTGTAGCAGGGTTCGTGTTTCGGGAGTGTTGCAACTGTTGCTGCTGTTGTTGTTGGAACATTGTTGTCGCAGAGCCGATGTTGCCGGACACAGAATCCTGGAGACCTCTGGAATGAATGGATGGAATTCATAACCGCTGGAAATATTTTAAATCAGGAAAACAAAAGGTAAACTAGAAACGTAACATGTCCGTATTTATGTGTCGTCGTCAATAGTTTTAAGACACGATATTCTTTTCACAACTATTATTAGAATCTCAATCCTAACTAGGCCCATCCGAAAAATTAAACCCATTAAGTTAACCCAGAGGGTTTTGTCCCTGCATATGGCGCTTTATAAATGAAGTACATTTACATTTACAACAACCAAGTTGCCCCTCAAGCATCAAAACAAACCCTTCCATCCCCAAGCAACCCACCTCCTCCTTGAAGCCACCAGGTTGGGATTGGTGCGTGGAAAGGCCCTCGGTTTCGGCCTCGGGGTGACCTGAACGGCCGTGATCTGAGACACATCCTGCAAGATCTGCTTGAAGTTCTGTTGCTGTTGTTGTTGATGATGTTGATGATGAGGAACAGGAGGAGCAGAAGGTTGATGGAAATAGTTCTGCTGATGCTGCTGATGGAGATGAGAGTGATGATCGGTCGGAAACTCCTTGGAGACGGAAGTCGGAAGAATTCTGGAAGACGAGTCAGGCACAAAATTGTGGAGGACTGGAGAAAGCTGGGTCGGCTGCTGGTGGTGGTGATGATGGTGCGGAAGACGCGACGATGAAGAAGAGGAGGAGGTAGGATGTTGATGGAGCAACTCAGACGCAGGGGAGGTTGTGCCCCTGAAACTCTCAGTCCTATTGGCCAGGGACTGGTGGCCTATTGATCTGGAAATTAAATCAATGCATTTAGCAATCCATTAGAATTGCCTGGATTTGGATTCTACATGTACAGGAGGATTAACTGTGATGACGTTGTTGATGGCAGAAACGATGATGGTGATAATGATGATGACCGATCCACCCATCATCCATCCATCTAATACAAATTATCTATCCAATACAAAAATTGGCTAAGAACTGCTTAAGAAAGAAAATGAGTTTGATATTCCTGGAAGACCAGCAGGAGGAACAACCTGTCATGGGTCATCGATTTAGCGAATGAACCTGAATGAAATAGTCTGATGGAATCCTGACCGAACACTATGCTAATGCTGAGTAATCTTGTTTTCATTCTGATTAACTGACTTTTAAACTTAGCATTTAAAATTAAGTCATTAAATTAAGACAAACTACTTGAATGACAGACGAATGTCAATTTGCCATTGCAGGGACAGACCCTCGGATAATGCAATAGCATAGCGGCTGATCGATTAGTCATGATGTGATGATGATTGTGATGATGATAGAAGTTAGGATTTTCAATATAGATGTGTATATTATATTATATTATTATAAGTGAGTACTTAATAACTTAGCAGATGTTCTGTATCCATCTAATTTTTTAGGCTAGAAAATTCAACTCAACATCTTTCCAACATCTGACTGACTGAACACCTGATTGAATTACTCTCAAGATAAATCACTTCAATCATGATCATCATAACCATCACTGACTGGCAGCAACAGCAGCAGCAGCAGCTTCCAAGCATCATGAATATTTGCAGACCTTGACAAAAACAAAGAGAAT
>MPNW01001038.1:54991-86025 GCA_011800805.1 Hirudo medicinalis
ACCATCACGGATTGTCGCTGTCATCATCGCTATCACCGTCGTTGTTATTGTCGACATCTTCAAATGTCATCGACATGGACGTCATCTCATCATCATCTTCATCATCGTCGTCGTCATCATCGTCATCACCGCCACCATCATTATCATCGTCGTCACCGTCATCACCACTACCGCCACCATCATCGTCATCGTCGTCGTCATCATCATCGTCATCGTCGTCGTCATCATCGTCATCATCACCATCATCATATCCTCCGACTCACTCAACATCGTCATTCCCATACTGCCAATCAGGCCACAGTTAATGTCAAAGCACTGGTTACCACTGGCAACAATGACAACAAAGGAGTCGACGGCGTCCAATGTTGTGACGTGAGATTGCGTAACACGTCACCGGGCACATCCCTGTTCTAATTTAAGGCTCCCACAAGTATTCCGGGAATTCCTTTTCAAGTATAGGCTGGGTTCCGCTTGTTTATGATCTCGAGATGATGATGATGGTGATGATGACGATGACGGTGATGATTATGATGTTGATGATGATGATGATGATGATGATGATGATGATGATGATGATGATGATGGTGGTGGTGGTGGTGGTGTTGGTGGCGGTGGCGGTGGTGGAAATGGTGATGGTGATGATGACGTTGACGTTGGAGATGAGTGTGATAACGATGAGGATGATGACAATGATGACGATGACGACGATGATGACGATGATGTTCGTAATGATGGTATCAGAATAGAGGAATTGAAAGCAACTCAATGCTTGGCAAGTAAGGATGTGCCTTTCCCGAACATAGCTGCTCAGGTGTGTCGTGGATCGATGAGTAATATAGGTGAGCAGTCAATGCTAAGCAATCAATCAATTGATTTGCGAACAATTATTAAGGAGTTATCGTGAGAATTACGAAACGAGTGAGTGAGTGAGTGAGTGAGTTTGAGTGAATGCATGAGTGAGTGGATGAGTGGGTAGGTGGGTGAATGAGTGAGTGATTGGGTGAATGAGTGAGTGATTGGATGAATGAGTGAGTGAGTGATTGGATGAATGAGTGGGTGAGTGAGTGAGTGAGTGAGTAGATGAATGAGTGAGTGAGTGATTAAAAATGCGTGGATGGGTGGGTACGTGAAGGGCTGCAGGAATGGTCAGTGAAAGGCTATTGGTCGGATTGCCACTTGAATTTAAAGACCTTTTGGCCAATGGCAGGACAGGATTGAGCTTCGGTCTTCAATTGAATGCAATGTCATCTGACATCAGCGCATCAAGATTGATGACTTTACAGCTGTTTCTGTTATAGTCATCACAACCACCACCACCACTACCATCATCATCATCATCATCATCATCATCATCATCATCATCATCATCATCATCATCATCGTCGTCATCATCATCATCNTTAGTTCAAGGACAAACTCTGGAATAAGTCTAAAAAGTTGATCTTGGAAATGATAAAGTGGAGTGGAGTACGATAAGATGGATAACACCGATTGTTATGATGATGATGGTGATGATGACGACGACGATGGCGATGAAGACGACGATGACGATAAAGTTTCTCAAGATTCTAAAACAGAATCCTCAACAACAATAACGAAAGTAATTGAAGCGTAAACACAACTCAACAAGTGTCGTAGAGGATGGCTGGGAAAAGCAGACGAGAAGATCCTAAAACATTTAAAACACCCAAAACCATCGAGCAAGACAAAGCTGAGATTGTGAAGACACAGACACTTGAACGTTGGACTTCCTGTTCGTGGGAGAGGTTCTGATGGAGGGACAGACAGAAGGATGGCTGCAGGGAGGATAGAAGAATGGACAGATGGATGAATGGATCGATCGATCGATCGATGAATGGATGGAGGGATAATGGATAGATGTGGATGAGGAGAGAGAATGAAGTTTCAAACAAACGAGCAACATCTGTCAACAAAAGGAAGGTGGGCCTAAGAACTCAGCTGAGAACTTAGAATGGCTGTAGCCCTGACGGATGCCAGCATCAATTTATGCCCCTCAACTGTTTCTGCTTTCATTTTCCACCCGAGCGTCGGTCAACCCTGATAACATCGCCATTCATCCATCCATTCACTTGTCCATCCAATCATTCACCCATTCATCTATTCTTTCATTCCCTCAATCATCTGTCGATCCTTACTCTGCAGTCCTGAAATCTGATTTCCTTCAGTAATCCTTCCATTCACCCTGACGATGACGATGACGATGACGATGATCATGATGAAGGTGATGATAATGATGATGACGACGACGATGATCATGATAGCGACGTCGTTGATGGTAACTGTGGCATCGTAGGACGATGGAGAGAATAAAAATGGGAAATAAATAATCGAAAAGAGGCAGAGATTCCACAACAAAACGACGCCAAAACAACAACACCAAGCCGACACCAAAAGCCAAACAGAGGAAGGAGTTCGACTCGAGCACAAGGACACAAGAGCACGCACCACTTAACCCAGATATTCCCGTACGATTGGAAGGTACGGACACAACAAAAAACCTTGAAGTGCCTTTCAACAAGTGCTGCAGAAGATTACAGTCGTAAACAATGATGATGGTGATGATGATGATGATGGTGATGATGATGATGATGATGATGATGATGATGATGATGATGATGATGATGATGATGATGATGATGATGATAATGAATATTAGCGTTACTGATAATTCTAGCTAGTCTATTTAGAGTTATTGAGCTTGTAAAGTGCTTTGATGGTTATTATGTCATGGTGACTGCGATGATGACGATGACGATGACGATGATGATGCTTGTGATGATAACGGTTCTAAGAAGTGATGGCGACAGCGAGTGACGAGCAGTGGTAACATCACGGCCGACGTCAGCAGAATCAGCATCAGCATCTTTCATGGAGCAATTAATACAGATACGAGACCAGTGCAAGTGCGATATTCGAGATCGAAGATGCCAGAGAGATTGAATTGAACATCGTTGAACTTTGAAAATTAGTCGAATGGATGAATGGAAGGGTGAATGCACGAGTGTGGGTGAGCGAATGAGTGAGTGAATGAATGAACCAGTGCAAGTGGTTGATTGAGTGAGTGAATGAGTGAGCGAATGAGTGAGTGAGTGAAAGTGAAATCGAGTATGTCCGACAGAACAAAATTCCATGCACCCACCACCTGGATAACGTTGGCCATATCCTCTCAGTAACCACGACCGGATCAACCAGTCCTCCAGTACTCAACGAGTCCCTCAAACAATCCAATCATTCAATCCTTTGGTTTTCAATCTTGATTCCAACCAAGGACCTTCCAGCATTACATTATTTTTTCATTGAGTCGAACAATTAAAGTACACACGCACACCGACGATGAAGAGTGAAACAGCTGAACCCAATCCGATCTGATTGTTTATAGGCGGTTTAGATTCTCACGCCTGTATGGCTGCATCGGGAATTGAACCCGGATCAGTCGGCCTCGTCGTTGCTCAACCATTATTAGTCATTATCAATAAACATATCTAAGTTGTCTCTAAGATCATCGTTATTACTACTATCAACTTTAATCATCTTTTCGATTAGCCTAAACACCGCCATTATCATCGACACGGTCATCATTACCATCATCGTCATCGTTCATGAACCGAAACCATCACCACCATCATCACCACTGCCGTCATCATCATCATCATCATCATCATCATCATCATCATCAACATTACAGGAGGATCAAAGGGCAAAGAAATGATTTTAGTTTTCCAGCACCGCCCAGGAGATATTGAGTATAAAATAGATGGGATCGAGAGCTAGGAGACGATAAGCAGTTGTTACATTCCACCATTCCACCAGGTGCATCCAGGTTTCTCACGAGGAAGTCAAGGAAGAGGAGGAGGAGGAGGAGGAGGAGGAGGGGGAGGTTGAACTTCCGCAAGTTTTGAGAATGCGGGCGTATTTGTCACTCCTTTGTTGTAAAATCCTCCTCCTCCTCATCATCATCATCATCATCGTCGTCGTCGTCATCAAGAATTGCAACTGCTGCTGATAACGATTATTAATCTACACGTTCGTTATTATTTACTTCTTGTTCTCTTTTAATTGTGTAAAGAGTTGAGGGAAATTTAAGTAGCGTGAGTGAGTGAGTAAGTGAGTGAGTGAGTGAGTAAGTGAGTGAGTGAGTGAGTGAGTGAGTGAGTGAGTGAGTGAGTGAGTGAGTGAATGAGTGAATGAGTGAATGAATGAGTGAGTGAGTGAGTGAATGAATGAGCAAGCAGTCCATCAGAAACATGGCGAAACAGGCATGACTCACGCACTTAGCAGGCAACGATGTCGAACTTTCCGAGTGATTGGAATCGGCAAAATCATTGAAGCGATCGAACTGATCGATAAAGCAGGTGGTCGGACTGATTTCATGGATGATTTGATGCACGGGAGCAGCGGCAAAAAAAAAAACTTTTCCGGCACCTCTTTCCAATTACGAAAAACAAATTGACCGCTTAAACCAATCACGATGTCGCAGCTGCTGCTACTGATGATGATGATGATGATGATGACGACGACGACGGCTGGAAAGGATGAGTCAAGATTTAAGACTACCACAAATGGCCTACATACATCCTCCCATGCATCACAGGAAAGCTAAGGAAGGAACGATGGATGGATGGACTGATGGATGGGCGGATGAGATGGAGGAAATAAAAGTGAAGTACGGACGGACGGACGGATTGATGAACGGATGGATGGATGGACGGACGGATGGATAGATGGACGGATAAATGGATGGACGGATAAATGGATGGATGGCAAATTGGAGAGGGAAGAGATAAAAGACGAGAAAATACGCATGACCTGCATTGCTTTGGACAGCGGAGTCTCAAGAGCGGATGAATTATCAACATCGTTCATTCGTTCATTCACTCACTCACGCATTCATTCATTCATTCAAGTAGGAAAAGCAATCAATTTGCCTGCAGCTTTGTACCTCCTGTGAAAGTTGTTGCGATTTGACCACGACACACGTTATGAATATGAGTGGATGGAATAGTAGCGATGGATGAATTGATGGATGGATGGATGGATGGACGGATGGATGGATAGATAGATGGACGGATGGACAGACGGGCGGATGGATGGTGAAAAAGATGACCACTTCCCATTCCCCACGTGACCAGACGAGGATTATTTCACTGAGGAAAGAATTGATCGTGGAAATTCAGCGGGCATGTAATATACTCACCTCGGGCGAAACTGTGCCACACAAGTTATGATGACGACGTTGATGACGATCATGTATAGGACGATGATGATGATGAATACGACGACGATGACGATGATGAATAAGACGATGATGAATAAGACGATGATGACGATGATGAATACGACGACGATGACGATGATGATGACGATGAATACGACGATGAATAAGACGATGATGACGACGATGAATAAGACGATGATGACGACGATGAATAAGACGATGAATAAGACGATGATGACGATGATGAATACGACGACGATGACGACGATGATGAATCCTCGGAAGTAATAATCAATTGAAGCAAGGTCTAATTACGATGTTTACTGCGGTCGTCAACAACTCCTAACTTTGAAGACCACCCCTGCAACTTCTCACGAGAAGTTACAAATGCTGACAGGTGTTTATTGTAGGACACCAGAACCATCCAAAAATCACTATCACAACCACTATCATCATCATCGTCATCGTCGTCATCATCATCACCGTCGACAACACCAGCCTTTGGAGCAGCAGCTCCAAGCATGATCGGTAATTAATAAATTGTCTTATTAAATCATTTGGTTTTTATCAATAACAACATAATGATAATAATTATTTTTTTAAATAATAATAATAATAATAATAATAACAAAGAGTCTTTTTTTTTCATTGTTTTCCTGAGTTTATTCAATCAATCTTTGATGGCATCCAAGGACGACTTCAGCTACACCACCAAACATCAACATCATCATCATCATCATCGTCTACCGAGACACTCACTATCATCACCATGTATCACAAGTTAACGATGATAGTAATTATTTGCTTGATCGACAACCAATATTCATCAATTGCCATAAATAATAATAACAACAACAATAATAATAATAATCGTTGTTATTTTCTTTTCTTCATAATTAAACAAATATTAATTATTTATTATTATTATTATTATTACTATTATTGTTATTGTTGTTGTTGTTGTTGACAACTTAGCTACAACCACTACATGGCCCAAGAAGCACCACACAAGTCCAAACCACTCTCCCAAAGTGAGGTCAACTTAATCAACTTGATCACACGACATCGCAAGCAAAAGGGTCGGACTATCTTTAAATGAGATAATTTTTATTAAAACTAAATAAACCTCCAAACAGGTCACCTACCAACGATCTTTCTAAGAAGACATACACACTCTCAGGCAAGGGACTTGTACACGTACATGCACACGTACACATACTCACCGACACACTCACTGTTTACAACCGGCAACGAACCAATCACGACAGGCGAAAGTATGTCACGACTATCATCACAACCGTCAGGTGAGAAGGCAGGCAATCTTCGAGGGGGTTAAATTTACGCATTTGCATCCCAAATTAATCAGAAATCCTACAAGATGGTTACATGGCTGAGATCCAAACTAAGGTCATCCAATCGTGCACGTGCAGTGGTTGTATCTGTGAATGCATGCACGCAAGCACACACACACACATGCGTCAGTGTGCATGAGGAAATGCACGCACGACGACATCAATCAAGCTGAATTATTAGTCAAGGGTTATCAACCATTTTCAGGCTCCACTCGGAAGCAATAAAAATTTAGTCTTAGCCGTGTCACTGTACTATCATAATAATAATAATAACAACAATAAAGTGTATTTATTTAATATATTATTAATTTTATATAATTAATTTTATATTGTTATTATTAATATATTATTATAACAAACTTAATAATAACAATTTAAGTAGCAATAATTTCTAATAACTACGATTGTATTATTTATGGGGGCTGGTTTTTTGCAATTTTTTATTGGCATCCTCAATCAATCAATCACTCAAGCAACCAATCAGATGTTGATGTATCTATTTTTGTTCCTTACATAACATCGCTCACAGTCGCACATGAGTCATTTATTTATGCAAATGTTTACTATCATAGCAATGATAACAACAACAACAACAACAATAATAATAATAATAACAATAATAATAATAATAATAGTAATAATAATAAGAAGAATTAAGGCCGACATGAAAACCACAAGAAGAAGAGCAACAACAATAACAACGATGGAATCGATTAAAATAGAACCAGGATGTCCCCAATTTGTGGCTCCACAACAGAAACATGTAACATTTAATGAGATACTGTCTGCACGTTCAATATTCAACTCATCATGTACCCTGTCATCATCATCATCATCATAGTCGTGGTCATCATCATCGCCATCACCACTATCACCATCATCATCGCCATCACCACTATCATCATCATCAGCAGCATCATCATCATCATCAATCTATGGAATGCAAGCAGTGATACCAGGTTCCTTGTCAAGTCGAGGTTCTTCCACATGGCTCTCCCTCACAACATACTATCACTCAGTCCATAATAATAATCAAGCGTCCAGAACATTAAAACAATATTATGACGTAATAATACAGTAAATACAAACTGAGTAGAATAAATTAACACTAACTAATATCAAGTTATTATGATTGTAATTATAATAAGACACTCGAGTCAAAGAACTTACACTGGCAGATAGGAGTTCCTTCTGAATGAAAGCAGACGGCGAGGTGCTACTGTCCCTGTCCATTGCCAAGGAATTGCTCTGCTTCAGAGTCTGCAGGTGAGAACATTACAAAATGAGTGTCGTCTTCGTCATCACCACCACCACCACCATCATCATCATCATCATCATCATCACCATTGAGATCAACTCTAGCAAACTGATAGATCAAATAGCAAGCTCTCTCTCATGCTCATGATCACACACAGACACACACATACACACACAGAGACACACACACACCATCACAACTATCGTCCGATGACGTCATCATTAGAAACAATAACAACAAGCCGTCGTAAAGAGTTTTACTCGTCTGCACTGGGCACGGAAAGCCACTCAAATTGGAAAACATTATGAGCATGATTCTGAGGCTGATGAGAGAAATTACATACTGAGAACTTATTGAAAGACATTCTTGAGAGAACTTATTACTGAAAGATATTATTGAAAAGGAAAACAAAAAATATAAATAAAGACTAAAAATCTTTCGAACTGTTTGTTAATCAACCGCAGCGCATTGGGATTGAAAAGTGAGCTGATGAGGTGGCTACACCAGCACCACTCCCTGACATCATTACCATGTACTGAGAGCTGAGAGAGAGCCTGAGAATCGAATGATGAAGAAAATTTCGTTGATGATGATCATGATGATGACTATGTTGGTGATGACGATAACAACAACGATGATGATGATGATGATAACAATGATGATGACGACGACGACGATTGTGATTATTATAACCACTGGTTTTCATGATGATGCTAGCGATCCAAGCCAATCCAAGCTTCGAAAATGGCGGAGATTAAATCTTTTGCACAATAAATTACTCGGCGGGTAGGGAGGTGGTAGGGAGGTGATGTCCTTAATTGAAAAATGAATTCAATTGCGTCTCGTATTTCAAGGGCAAACAATGACAAACAATGATGGAGACAGACAGAAAAAGATGCTGCTGTTGTCGATGATAATGATGTTGTCTTTGTTGTTGTTGTTGTTGATGATGATGATTATTGTTATTAAAACGCCGGTTCTGATGATGATGTCGATGATGATGATGCTGAAAGTGTGGAAATAATAACACCGGCTTCGCGTAATTGCTTTATTCGGAATAGCAGAGAAGCGATGTAATTTCACAAACAACCTCCCCTCTCCACTCCCAACACAAATTATCTTCGAGCAGACAGGAGCAACGGCGACTACAACCGACCAGTCTCAACAAAAACTCACCAACACACCAGAAACAGAATGGTTAAGTTGGTGAGGACCACAAAAGCAATGACAGCAGTTGACAGTGGACTAGAATTAAAAGTAACAAAACCAAGCCTGAGGAAGATTGATGATTGGCGAACTGGGTTAACGAGGACCAGTAAACAATGCCCCTCATCTGAATTTGAATTGAGAGTTCTTCACCCTCACTTAAATTCGCAAATTAAGCAACTCTTTCAATGTGCTTAATGTGTGTGTTTGAGCAGTTGTCCATTGATTTTTAAACAGGAGGTGAACACCTTTCATTAACATCCCATCCATCCATGCATGCACACAACCATCCATCCATGCACACATCCATCCATCCCAGATTGTAACTTTTTTACTGTCTCTTGTAGGAGCTCAACCCCCTGAGCTAACTTGAGCCCTTGCACAACAGTGACAATATAACAGAGAATAGCTGGAAAACAAGAAGCAAGCAAGCGATGGAGCAATGATTACTTTAACTCTGTCATAAAATCTATCGTCATCAAATGAGCTGAACATTCGTTGGGGACTCGAGCGACAGTAACGTTCATGACTGCATTACAACACTCACCACTCATTCAACTGGCTGTTGTCATGCAAGACAATTAGCATGAATGAATCTAATGATTAATATGCTGACAAGTCCAAACTCAAATTCATATTGGGGCCAATAAAGGCAATAAAAAGTTTCTTCGAATAACAAAAAGGCTCCTAAGATGTCAGTCACTGAGGCTCAGGAAGATCTCAAACCAATTGAAACTGAGATAGAAAGCATTTAGTAATACTTGCTTGTTCATCGCGAGTGCAAAGGAAATGAATGTCGTTGTCACGACAACTCAAACCTTCTAGAAAGTGTTTGGTTCTGTTCATAAGAGTCACACTGCAGGCATATCACATGTAAACAAGCCAAGAAAAAGAAAATCTATTTGCCCAACATCTATGTGTGTGTGTGTGTGTTTAGAGTGAGTTTAGATTCGAGGATCACTTGTGTGGGAATTTAAAAAAAATAAACATAGGGACTCAGTAAATATACAAAGAAAAGCTAAGCATAAAAATACAAACATCACTCAGAAAATATTGCTTTGAAGACATAAGATGTTCAAGAGAAATTGCTATTTCAGTAAAAATTTGATTGAACCTCCTGTTACCTGCAGCTTTGTCAAGGGAATGATGTCACAATCCTGTGGCTTCTGCCAGACTGTCTTCTTGAGACTGGCATTGTAGTAGTAGAATTTTGAAGTGTTCGAGTCAAACAACTCCCACCATTGGTTGCTGTTGTCTGCAATCTTTTTGCTGCAATGTCAAAGTTGTTGTTATTATTCAGAAAATCTGTTAATGTTAGTCTGATTTGTCTGAATGATTTGTAACGTAATTCGATAATAATTTTGTGCAGATATTTGGAAGCATTAGCAAGATTTATTAGTTCATTGTTTTTATTTGGCTTAGTGCTTCGAGATATTTGGGAGTGCTGCTCCTATACAGAGACATTACACAATTGTTGGAAGAGATTGATGTATCATAACAACTGCTTTACAAATTTTAACTGCCAACATATTCATAAAACCAGTATCATAACTCCCATAAATCCTTCAATTAATTTGGACCATCTACATTAGATATAAGACTTTAAAAATCAAAAAAATCAAAAGTCATTCTTCCTTTTACCCCATAGATTTTTATTTTTATTTCCCATTTCTTGTGACAATACATCAAAAAGGACAAGAGTAAAGTGATGATGAACATCACAAAAACAAATGGCAGTTCCAACAAAAATTTTCAGAGAAATTAAGAAAAACAATTTGAGACAAACATTTTGACTCCAACTGGAGGATCCCACTTGCATTCGCCAGTTGAGAGGTTGGCATACATCTTTTCCTGGGATCGAGAATCTATGATCTCCACCCATTCGCCCCTTAATAAACAGGAAAAAAAAACATTAAACTCAGATTTAACTAATTAAAAATAACGTGGTTACAAGTTGAAATTTATTGATCGGCAAGTGTTAACAAGTCTACTTAACGACATGTCAAGTTACATCACGTCGTAATCCGAAGGTGGTTAATGTTTACCGCACATAGTTGTCGAAATGAAACATTTAAAAATGTTTTACAAACAAGATGAAAACCGACAAATTAAATCATCACTTGACAGTCATAACAAACCTGTCCGACATTTTTGACTAACGACTATATTCGCTCAATAATATCCAAACGATTAATCTCTTAAAGTAAACCATGAAAAACCACAATGAAGTTGATCACCGCCATGATAGTTGCTTAGCTCTTTCTATGAATGTGTAAGATTGCGAGCATAAATAATTTGAAGTAGTACAACACTTTTAAAATGTTACTAAATTTTCACTAAACAAAGATGTTTTTGTTTTTTAATAAATAAAATTTTTAAACTGCTTGAAATTGAGAGCTATTTTGAAAATGCTCCTTGCCTCCTCCTTTCTTGAAAATATTTGAAATCAATACTTCAAAAATATTTGAGAAACATTTAAAATAGAAATATAATTTTCCAATTTACATTAATGCCTATAGAAATAATTTATAAACTTTTTCGATGAAAATATCAATTTTTCCAAACTTTATCGAGTTATTTAATGAAATGTTGAGCAGCAATTACTTTGTTTCCACTTCTGACTTGATGTTGCTCTTAGTGACTGGAAAAAAATTCAATTTTACCAGACTTTAATTTTGAACAGCAATAATTGCTTTGTTGGTCGAAACGTTCTTAATAACGATAATAATGATTCCGATTTGATTATTGGGGCGTCAGTTGTTGGAAATTTTAAATAGTTTCTTAGCAGACAATACTTAAACGACACTGACTTGTGTCAAAGGTTATAAATGTTTACAAGAACAATTTTGACTGAAAGTTAACTTCTATCGCATTTTTCCGGCTTTCCGCAATAGATAATTAATTAACACTTCGGATCAATCTTGTTTCTCTTGCTTGAATTATTATTTATCACAGTATTGCTTGAAACTTAGCAGCACCCATAGAATGCACTGAATAAACAATCATGGCACCTTCGCAATATCTAGAGAACTATTCCATTAGCATGTTGGGAAGTGCCTAAGCCTATAGCAAAATATTTTCAGTAAAAATTCATACGCAACTTTACCACAACCATAAACGGAGTTTAGTGTTCGGCCAGCATTCTGCAACGTGATCCCACAAGACTTACAAATCGTCGAGGAACCACGGAGACAATTCTACTAACTGCCCAAAAGCTGAACAATTTGCTCCTAATAAAAGCCACTTCCTTAAAGCTCACTCTAAATTGCCATCACGACCACCCAAGCACCAGTACCATAAGCTTCAGACTCAACATAATTCTAAGTAGGTTTACATAATATTCACCGAATATTCGGCAGAGAATGAAGAACTCCCATCTGACAAGTTTTTGAGGAAACACAGCCTACTCTATAAACACCAACTAAGGGGAAAGTCTCTGCCTCCCGAGGAAAATTAGCATAAATTATCTATTTATTCATACTCATTCAAAACTTCAAAATGTCTGTCGTCGTCCGGCTTCCTCAAGCAACTGTGACGTTCTGCTTGCCAGCAAGGCTCTTCAAATCAGCAATGCACTTGATGATGCTGTCCTTCTCCTGTTGAATATTATGGCATAATTTCAGATTAATTTAACTCTTGTGACAGAATTCAATTCCATTACAATTCATTCATACCACAAATTCCAATAAAGAGATGGACAAGCACTAAATATTTTTAATCAGAAAATTCAAAATTGTGAACATTGCAAGATCCAATTCCAAAGGTAGAGAGTCCCATTAAAAAGGGCATTTAATTAATATTAATTAGTAAGCTTTTAATTAATACTTAATCATTTCACTAAAGCCATGTTAGATCACTAAGAACGGTTCAACTAAGCACCAATTGGTCGAAATCAAGGCATCACCTGCTGGGGTGTGATTCCCTTGACGACATTCCTGGTAATCCAGTCAACCATGTGCTGCTGCTCCAGTCTATTGTGCACATTTACCACCTCAACGTGGTAGTCCTGTCAAAAGGGCATCATCATTAAATTTTAAGGAGTTCCGGTCGGTCCACTCGTGTCGTCGGTTTTCAAAGGACTAAGTCATAAATTGCAACAGAAGAAAACAGTAATGCATTGATCTCTAATAGCTTATAACAGTACTTGCTGAAAAGATTCTAAAAACTAATAAATTGTCATAACATTAACACTCAAGTCAATCACAACATGGCGACCATTTGCAATAACTACTGGACCGTGCTCACCAGTCTCTTCTTCACGGTCTGATGAACATCAGCCAATCTCTGCCTGTAGGCACTCTCAAGTTGGAGGTCAACATTTTCCTGGACAACAAGTTCAGGTAGATTAATTAAGAGGCCAATTTAAAAAAAAACAACAAAAACAACAATCAACTGAATTTAGATAACCAAACAGAAATATTAGAAATGTGGCACTTAATTTAAGATTTAGTGGACATGATTTACAAATTTTTTAACAGCGCCATCTCTTGACTTGTTCCAGCTTTGCAAAATAAAAAGCTTCTACATTCTAGCTGGCGTTTCTTCTAAAAGCATGTCTCCATTTTGCTGAGAAAAACCAGGCAGGACGTGAATAATTATTAATAATAATAGTTAATTTACATGCTGCCTTAATGTTGTCTGAGTTGCTCAAATATGCCTTAGATCGATATCGGTCACCTTCTTGGCCTCCCAGAGGTACTTCTGGGCCCCCTCACAATTGATGACTTGCTCCAGGTCGGCGATGTTCTTCTGGCAGATCGTCTTGGCCTCCCTTGCCGGGCGCTCAAAGAACAACTCGTTCAAGTCCTGAGTGGAAATTTAACATTCAATTGAAATTAAATTAACAATTGAATAACTGGATCTGATTAAAATTGGCCATTAATAACAAAAACATTAGAGTTTAAGTGAAATCCAAGTTTTTCCAGACTTGGCACGATTGCTAGAATGAACCAGAAAGGATTTTAACTCTCCATTCCAACTGGATACTCGTCCTCTCTCGTAGAAAGACTTAACCCTGCTCCACAAAAGAACATCAACTCACGGAGGTCTTTTTCGTGAGGTAGTCTCCGAGCTTGGCGCCGAACCATTGACGCATGATGATGACGGCAAGCCAGAAGGAACAGAAATGGACAAAGTTATGTTCCATGATTATAATTTCCTTCGACATCAAGAAGGTCCAAAGGCCGGCACCGAAGAAATACGGACCTGAGTTTGAATCAAGTTGATGTCTTTCAATATTAAGTGCAATTTAAATAATATATTTAATTAAAATAAACTTCTGAGCAATTCCCAAATTCTCCATAAGAAGCCGACAAGTTTAAAAAGTAAAAAAAGGTAAAAAAAAGTAATTACTAATAAAAATAACACATTGTTATTATCGTCTTTCAAATGAATCAAAATCAACTAATATTCACCTGTAACTCCCGTCTTTTCGTAGAGGTGGTGGAACCATGCATCTGGAATGAAGCCGAGTCTTACTGGCGGACATTTCTCTGGCGCCTTCAGAAGTGGAAAGTTCTTGTGATCCCTCTGTGGACTGTTGAACAAGCTGTTTGCAAAATCCCAGTTGGCCAGATTCTGAATGGAAATGAAATGTTGTCAGTCAAATTTACTGCACGCCTGTGTTCGCAAGTGAAGCTCTGAAGTTCGAAAACCTAAGAATCCATATTGAAAAGAAAATATTATCTTCAAAGTATTTGAATCAATTCCAATTGCAGTGACATTCGAATCAATTTAAGAATTTTTAGCAAGGCCAAAATGATTTCGGACAATAAAATAGCAACGCTTTATCATTTGTATTTTGCCCTTACCTTTTCCAGCTGTTCATTACCACTAGCCAGCCCAGTTGAGGATGGTTTAAAACTTGCTGGTGGGTGATCTTTGAACAGTCTCACGCTGACCAGTGACACCCTGAACAACACATCACAAATGAAGAAGTTGAAATAAACATTTTGAAGGCCATAAATATTAACAATGTTTATTCATATGAATAACGCTTGTCATATCCAATTAGCTGGTTGTTTGCAATGACAAACACGAAGGAAATATTTGGAAAAGAGTGAAAGCAAAATCTCAGTCTAATTCGCTTACTTGTCGCTGGTGTCCTTGAGCAAAACTGCAACAACAAATAAAAACAACTGACTAACTATTTAATGCGGGGAAACTGTTAATTTCGATGAGACTTAAGGACATATTATAACCTTGAATCGCATGAGCGATATATAAAACCGATCGCAAAAAATCGGTAAAGCAATAGCTAAATAATATCAATTTCAATGCATCATTAGCTTTTAAAATGTTTAAAGCGGTAGCAAAATTTACCTCTTCCCAAACCCAATTTGGACAGCATCTCGCCTAAACTTCCACCGACCGAAGGACGAAAAACACAGGAGAGCAAATTTAATGAGCTCGAGAAAAGTTATTTTTAAATTAGATCCTTATACAAGTTTTTTTTTTAAATTGGACTGATAAAATTATTAATTTAATTATTTTATTTTATTTTTTGATTTTTATTTTCAAAACTAATTTAAAGCAGGTAAAGCTGTTTCGGCGATTTTAGCAGACCGTCGGTTGTCATCTTTCTCTGGTGGTCCACTAATTTTAAATAAAACGATAGCAACTCAAAAATTTATTTGAGAAATAATTGCCAATATTTATTTCGCAAAACGTAATGAATTTCCTACAAATTCATTATATCCTCCCAGGGGCGGATCTAGAACACTTTGGCGGGGGTGGGGCCGCACAGTGGAACCAGTGGCGAATTTAAGGGGGTACAGCTACTAAAATGTTCTTCCAAAGTCATAACTTATTGAAATAAAGTATAAAAATTTCAATTGAAATAGATTTTATTTATTTTTTAGAAATCACAGGGGGGGGGGTAGGGGTGGTCCTTCCCCCCTCCCCGGTCACACTGATCCACGATGGTTGGAGAAGTGACGGGCAAATGCCAACTCATAAGCAACTACTTTTGTCAGTTCAACATAGATTTCCAGGTTCATGAGATAGGGTAGGGTTAGGGACAGAGTTAAGTACCAAAAGCCGCTGTATATGTATGAGTTGGCTTTTGTTGCCCGTCATTTGACCAACAACCTAAATCCGCCACTGTATCCTTCTAAAAGCCGAAGACATGTAGCTAGCATCATAAACGAGCTATGAATGAATACATACAATTTCGAGACTTTGAAAATGCGTGAATTTGCAGAAATGGCAACAAAAAGAATAGAATCGAGTATCTAAGTGAGCAATTATAACATGAAACCAGTGACAGTCTAGAACGGAGTTCTAAAATTCTTCCGCTTAACTAAAATAGAAACGAACTTTTACGAATAAACAAGCGTGTTTTGCAATGTCTTTCGTTAATTTATTTATTTAAAGTTACATTTTATAATCCGTTTCAAGGAAATTTATCAACTGCAGCACGGGAGTTTGAGAGCATCTTCCTTTGACGTCGTCGAAGATATTTTAAAATTGTTTTCTAGGACTTGACGTCTGCTCTTTTTGTTTTTCAAGTTTCTGAAACAAACCATTTTAAATATTTCTCATTTTTAAAAACCTTTTAAGAATCTTTAAATATTGATTGCAGAAGCTAAGTCAGATTTTAAAAAAAGGCAACATGTAAACTTAGATTATCCTTAAATCCTATAATATAATTTCATGTTAATACGGCCTGTGAGCCTGACATTTTGACAGGGACGTCATTTGGGGAGGCGGGGTACTTTTTGTGCTGTGGACTGTGAGTCAGAGAGACTCCAGTTGTACCCGCTGACTTTTGAAAAAAAGCAAACAAACGAATAGACCATCTCATCAGGTTGAGCCAGGGTTTGCTACCCCATCCCCTGGGAAAAAGTGGAATGACATCCCTGCCTTTTGCTAATCTTACCTGGCTATGATCTGAAATGCTTGTTCAACGTTGATTGATGTCTTGGCGCTCGTTTCTAAGAAGTCGACGCCAAATTCCTTCGTGTGGGTGGTCAACAAACTTGTTAACAACTTGACATAATTCACCAATTAAAAATGCTAAGTGTTATTCATATTTAATAATTAGTATGTTCGATACTGAATGCAATCTTGTAAGTACAATCTAAAGAAGGGATGTAATAAAGAATTTAATTTCCACAATTTCTGGTGAGGATTTTATAACATATTTTTATGCCGTTGAGTAAAAGTTATTATGATAAATAAGATAAAATAATAACCAAGGCCGCCGACAGAAATTTCGGGCCCCTAAGCACAGTGGCCACCGGCCGCTAAGTTATGTCAATTTGGTAATGAAATAGCAAAACAAATGTCATGGTTCGTGGTTGTAATTTTAATACTTTGAAACCCGGGCGGGCCTCATAAATTGCCGGGCTCTTGGGCACTTGTCCCCTGCCCCCTGCCCCCCCTCTCGGCGTCCGTGATAATAATATTAATAATTTATGTTGATTTTATGCTAATCACCTGAGCTATAGCTTCTCCATCTTCTCTACGGACAGCCTTTCACTGACCATGTCTAACTTGTTGCCTATCAACATGATGACCACGTCGTCCTGAGCATACTCGTTAATCTCGGCAAGCCACGCCTACAAAGAAGTCAAATAAGGAGGTGAATAAATTATGACTAATAAAAATATAAATATGAAATATATTATAAAAATAATATAAATTATATTATTAAGTTTGCATTGTTAATTATGTACACGAGCCAGTGCATTATCGGCCTTGTATCGTTTGTTGCATAACGAGATTTTGTGATTGACTTGATGGATGGAATGCTCCATGAATTTCAACCACGGAGATAACGTGAATGCAGATTGCAAGAAAAGGTGATGACGATGACGATAACGACGATGATGATGATGGTGAAGATAAATATTAATATAATAACATAATGAAGATGATGATGCCGGAGATGTCGACGGTGACGATGATGAAGAAGACGAGCGCACAAGTCCAGGTACGTTATCAGTCATGCACTTGTTAAGGTCTAATCCTGACAGCAAGATGGATGAGTACAGGAAGAACTGAAGAAGGGAAGAAGGAATGCCATGCTTTCAGTTTTGTTTTGATTTGTTAGTTGTTGTATTTTGTTTCTGATGAGAAAGGCTCAAGTTATCATGACGATAGTTATGAAGGCGGTGATGAAGATGATGATGATGATGATGAGGAGGAGGAGGAGGAGACAGATGATCACGATCATGGTAACGATAATGATGATAGATAATAATCCTTATTGATGTTAGAAAAAAAAAATACGAATTATGACAAAATATCTAAAACGAATTTACAATAACTTCTCTATCGTCTGCACGAATTAATTCACTCACGCTGATGTTGTCAAAACTGAGCTTGTTGGTGACGTCGTACAGGAGGAACAATGCTGATTGGAGGAGACAAAAACAACGTCACCAAATGGCTAATTTTAGAACATTTAAATTGCTTATAATGTAAATAAATAAATAAATAAATCGTAATAATAAATATTATGATGAGCATAATTATCACTCTAAGGACATTAACTTATCAATCAGCATCTTAACTGAAAACATTTTCGTTATTAAATGTTTCCTGAAACAACCACCCATCCTGTACTTGATGATGTGATGATGATGATGATGATGATGAGGAGGAGGAGGAGGAGGAGGAGGAAGAGGAGGAGGAGGGAGATGATCCCCGTAATGATGATGACGATAGACAATCCATTAGAAATATTTTTCATTTAAAGGTAAGAATGATTTAATGGACAATTTACGTGGAATTCAAGAACCGGTTATTAAAAATGAAAATAGTCTCTCAACCGTGTGCATCCCTGTAATACGCGTGTGTGATGCTTCTAAACCTCTCTTGTCCTGCCGTATCCCAAATCTGGAGAAATCAGAAAATAAAATCTATCTATTTTCATTTATTTTCATTTTAGTCCTTGAAAATATATGATGTATTGAATGTTTTGAGTTAACTTGAATTTTTTAAATTGTTTGTTCCACAATTAATTAAGTACGACTGGAAATGGCTGGAAATGTGAGCAATTCCAGTTTTTAAATTCGGTAATAATGTGATCCATGATTGAGTGTGGAATCAGACTTTTGTCGGATGACATTTGACAAACATCGTGCCACTTGAAAGCAATTTCATCTGAATTATCGTCATCGTGGTCATCGTCAATGGCACTCAGTCAAGCTCTTGTCATCGTCATCGTGATCGCCATGGCCGTCATCATCGTCGACGTCGTCGTCGTCATCATCATCACCATCAACACCACCACCACCACTACCACCATCATCATCATCATCGTTATCGACGCCAACTTCATAAGCATCACAGTCTCACCTGTAATTTCACACTGTACCCGTCCACAGTAACGACTTTATTCTGAAAAAAAAAAAACTTAATTTTTTCTTAAGTAGTTTCTTTTCACCGATTGCGACCCCAAAAATAAACTCATTTCGTTGGTTGTAAAATGTCATTTAAAATTAAAATTTATGATTTCCTGTGAAGTTCAAACGCCCCGATGTTACCCCGGCTAAGATTGGTTGCAGCTCTTTTGATTCATCCTCGGCTAAATTTAGCCCCAGCGGCCAATATTCGTTTCCGCCAATCGGAAGCCATAAAACTGGGTCGGTCTATTTTCAACTCGGAAGTACGTCTCCGTTGTCGGCAAATACATTTCCATGGAAATTCCACCGCTTGGAATAGCTTACATTTACAACCTCAAAATAGCCTAATAAATTAAAACCAACTCATTCACCACGAGAGGTCACGAGAGGTCACGAGAAAAAAAACACAAGCATTCGGACTAGCGGCTAGCAGCTAGCCTAATTTTAGCTCGGCTAATTTGAACATGTTAAGTGTCCTAGTAAATTTCCGTACGCTCCGTACGGCTAGCGAGTACATGTATGCCCATAGGGGACGTTCCTCACCGTGAAGCCAATCCCGACCGTGGCAGCAAAGGATCCTGCCTGGAACTTCTTCTGGTCAAATTGGACGAGGAACGATGTCTTGCCGACACCGCTGTCACCGACGAGTATGGTCTGCAATGGCATTGGTGGCGTTAGTGGTCGAGGTAGATTACCGTTCGAATAAGTACCAGTGGTGGTGATTAATGGGTCAGTGAGTATAAGAAGTGATGACGACGACGACGACAATGATGATGATGATGCTGATGCTGATGCTGATGCTGATATGATGATGACGACGACGACGACGCCGATGATGGTGATGATGAGAACGATGATGATGATGACGACGACGATGATGTTTATAATTGTGCTACATATTAATTTATTGATTATGATCTTAATTGATTTAATTACATAAGCGATGTCACTTCAACAATTTCAATTTGAAGTCGACAAGTAAGTCCAAATACGAATCATGTGACCGACGTTCAGTTGGCTATTAAAAATGTTATAATATAAAATGTTATAATTATATATAATTATATATATTAATTATATAATTATATAATAATATAATTATATATTTATATATATTATAATTATATATATATAATATAATTATATATTTATATATATTATAATTATATATATAATTATATATAATAATTATTATAATAATATAATATATAATTAAGTAATAATAACGATGACATTAAATAATTATATAATTATTATTATTATTGTAAATATTATTACAATTATATAACTCTGTTTCCCTGGTAAATCGACTTAAGGCTTTTTTCGTAAATATTCGATAAATCCGCAATGACAGTCTTTGTAGCAAAATCAGCTCCAGCTGCAGCTTCAGCAGCAGCAGCAGCAGCAGTAGTAGTAGTAGTAGCAGTAGTAGCAGTAGTGGTAGTTTTAATAATTACGACATTAATTTTAACGCAATAAATATAAATCAACAAACTATGCACCGGACGATCTCGTAACCTAGAATTTTTAGTGGCATGTTAGAGGACAAATAGATAGAACCTATTTATTTTAAAAAAATATCATTTGATGCATTCAATTTCCATTAGAAAAGATTTTCTGCTTTGGAAACCCTTTCGAAAAAATAACAAACAACGATAAATGTTAGAAAAACAGAAAAATGACGATTTAAGAATATTGAAACGGCCATCTTTAATGGCTGAGAATTTTTCTACGAATTTCAATATCCTGGCAAAAAATTAAAAAAAAAGAGAGGAAAAATAGGCGAAAATGGGCGCTAAAAATTTATTTAAAATGTAATTTCAAGGAAGTGATGTGACATATGTGACTACAAAGAGGGCCGTCAGTGGTGGAGGGCAACGGCCCTCTCCCTGATCCCCGCCCTCCCCTGGTGGAAGTTGATTCAACGACCCTGGATCAAAAGGCAATATTCTCGTAGTTAGCAGCGCTATCGGAACTTTTATTAAGCATAAAAGCAAAATACTAAATAACCAATAAATATACTTTAACAATAATAATAATAATAATAATAATAATAATAATAATAATAATAATAATAATAATAACAATAATAATAACAATAATAATAGTTCATTTATATGGCGCCGTAAGCATAGCGTCAGAGGCGCCTTGGTTCCCGGTTTATTGCTATCCTGAATAGATGGGTCTCCAACTGATGCTTGAAGAATTCAAGTGTAGGCTGAGACCGAATGATGGGGGAATGATGGGGTCGTTCCAGACGGCAGGCGAGGCATAGGTGAAGCTTCGATTGACGATGGATGATCTGTGGACTGGTTGGTATAGATGAATTGAGGAGGATTGGCTAGATTATTTTGGGTGCGCTGAAGGGAGTGGATAAGTGAGATAAATGTTCAGTAATCCAGACGAGAGAGGACTAGACTGCATGCAAGAGCAGACCATGTGTCGACAGAGAGGAACGGACGGATATGTCGGATTGCCCAGATGAGGTGGTTACAGGATTTTATTATAGAGGTGGCTGTTTAAGGCTGAGGTGGGAGTCAAAAGTGACGCCGAGGAGTTTTGGGGTTGTAGAAGAAGGAAAAATAGTGCCGGCAATGTTTATTGAAGATTGGAGAGATAGATTCTTGAGGTGTGCGGGTTTGCCAATACACATGATTTCGGATTTCTGCGGATTGAGTTGAAGAAAATTGACGAAATGCCAATCGTTAATGGCATCTGTACACTTGCGCAGATTGTGTTATATTTGAGAAAAACACATCAATGTAACAATAGCACTAAAGCAAAAGTCCAATCTAAAGAGTACACAGAAATTCCAACAGTAATTGTAAACAGTAACCAAGTTTTTACCAAATTCATTGATGCTGGCTCTCTTCGGATTTGAACATGCAACCTCACGCTCAAACCACTCTATCAAATGGATCTCCACTACTGGTGCGCGCCGGAGAAATATTGCAACATCAAAATTAATGGTCTGTCAGTCCATTTGTGACATCACATTAGCAACGTTACTTAGAGGATGGGGGACCAGGTTTTCTGTCTCCCCCTGAGTCCCCTGAGTCGTCCTGAGGCCCCCTCGTCATCTAATTTTAGAGACATTCCGAAAGGGTTTGGCGAAAGTTTGCCCAGTGGAAAAAATGGGATGACATTCCTGAATCACACTCACCTTGTGGATGACATTTTCTTCGTCGTTGTGAGCCTTGCTGTTGGTATTTCCGTACCTGTTGTTCATTTGGTGTTGTTGCTGGAGAATAGATGCTCGGTGTAGTTGTTGATGCGAGAAAGTATTGTGCAGTATTTTGTTTGAAGATTATGATATTGAAGTGATTTTATTTTCTGCTGGATTCGTATCTACAGATAAGATGAATAAATATTTGTCATAAGTTTTTATATAAGGCCGGTATTTACAGATCCCAATTGTTTGTTCAAAAGCAATAGAATTATTATATGATAATGAATGCAGAATATCACACCTTTATCAGTTTCGCGACAACTAAACATGAGAAAGACTTCTAAAGTTTAACTGATTACTGAATAGAAAAATAATTGTTAATTTGAATCACCAACCTCAATTTCTTAATGATGGCTCTAGGTTACAATAAATGTTTCTTCAAAGAAAATATGAAAGGCAATGTAAGCTATTTATATTTAATACGAGTCCAAACTTCACCAAGAGACTTTTGTAGATATTTAAAAAAAAAAGCTCAATAATTTTAAATATACTTGAAAGTATCTCGTATAAACATTGCTTGCAAACGTTGGTACAAGGACATGGTACATTGACCACTGACGCCGTGTTGATGGTTTTGTCTCAGTCAAATACCAGAATAAGCAGCAGCACCCTTGCTCGGCTTCATTTTATCGAGTGACAAAAAAAACTCTTAAAAATGTTTGCAAATATTAAATTATGAAATATCTCACAAATGTTTTCCGATTTGGAAAATTATAATATTTTTTAATTAAGACAATTTTTGAAATGCGTTTTAAATCCATAAATAAATTGTTTAAATAGTCTATAAATCGCACATTAAAATTTAAACATAGACTAAAATGTTAAATAATTGATTTTAATAAGAAGTGTAGGCTCGTCTATGTTTGTGTTTTGTGGTTATCACGATAGAGCGTGGAAAGTTTGTTAAAAGTTTTTGCAGTTTTATTGTTATTAGAATACTTAACAAACTCTTGAAATCATGCAGTTGACTGACGAGGTATTTATTTTTGTTTATTTCTTTTCTTAAAGACGTTATTCATTAACTTGAAGCCCACCACGTTGTTGGCGATATTTGTAAAAACTGCAAAATGTGACATAGGCAATCATAACATTGAATATACATTTTTACAAAATATGGTAGCGCGTTTTGGTATTAATTACATTTCTCGTAAGTGCCACAAAACATCTTATAACTTAATGGAATATCACGTGTTGTTTTTTAGAACACGAAATCTAAAAAGAGTAAAAAGACCGTCGAAATATCTGAACAAGAAGTCGACAAAAATATTAACGATGACGAAGTTCACGAGAAACCAAAAAAATCAAAAAAGAGAGATACTGAACCAACCCAAGAAGTAGCCGAAGAAGTTCACGAGAAACCGAAGAAATCAAAAAAGAGAGATACTGAACCAGCTGAAGAAGTAGCCAACGGAAATGAAGATGCTGGTTCAGAGAAAAGTCAAAGAAGCGAAAAGCCAAAAGTGATGATGAAGAAGAAGAAGTAAAGGAAAAGGTCCCCAAGAAGAAATCCAAGATGGAAGATGAATCAATGGAATGTGAAAATATTGTCGAAAAGGATGAGGAGGTTGAAGATGATCCTGGGGCCTTCAAGAACTTTGGCATCTCAGATTTTGTTGCCAAGAAATTGAATGGTGAGTTAGTTAATGTCATGTTAGTTATGGATATTGCATAACAATCTTGATCTCACAGATTGTTGTTAAGTTGTTGTGCCAATCAAAAGTGGTGCATATTAATCTATTACATAACTAGATGATTAGGACGATGCTCGTTCGATACCTTGGAACCTCGTGCTACCGTCGTGCGGGGCAGGGACCTAACGGGGGGAAGCACATTCTGCTCTTCGACCTCGACCAATGTTTAAAAATTGTTTTGAGTGATTTATAATAACATGAATATTTGCAAGGCATTAGCATCACTGGTGTGTTTTATTACTAAAGTGGATATTTGAGGGTTTTACTTATCGACAATATTGACGAACGAGCGATAAGGAATCCTTTCTCAAATTTAGATGCCGGAGTCAAGAAGCTGTTCCCGGTTCAGTACGTGTCCTTCAAGGACATTCTTTCAGGCTCGGACGTAATCCTCCAATCTAGTGAGTTTGTTTGAACGCTTTTTTGTTTGTCGGACGACATTTACTGAACGGTCGCTTGTTTATTTTCATCACAGGAACTGGCTCGGGAAAAACCGTGAGTTTCGATTGGATTATTTCTTACTAATATTAATTATTATTTGATTGTATTATTTCTTTCTAATTTTAATTATTATTTTATTGCATTATTTCTACCTAATATTAATTATAATTTCATTATATTATTTATATTTATATAATTATTTATATTATATTATTTATAATTATATTATTATTAATATTTTCTAACTAATATTAATTTTAATGGTCCATTGTGTCTTAACGAGCTGTTTATTTCTAGAAATTACATTCAAATGTTTTGTTTTGTTTTCAGTTCTCGTTTGCGATTCCTCTGGTCGAAATGCTTCACAAAGGAGAGCAGGAGAGAAGAAGGTTCAGGAAGCCATTGGTGAGAAATTAATATTTGGAATATTAATAACATTGTGATAATTAATAATTGGATTATTAATAACATTGTGATAATGAATATTTGGATTATTAATAATATTGTGATAATGAATATTTGGATTATTAATAATATTGTGATAATGAATATTTGGATTATTAATAATATTGTGATAATGAATATTTGGATTATTANTTGGATTATTAATAATATTGTGATAATTAATAATTGGATTATTAATAATATTGTGATAATTAATAATTGGATTATTAATAATATTGTGATAATTAATAATTGGATTATTAATAATATGTGATAATTAATAGTAAGACTCGATGAACCATTAATTACGCCGAATTTAAAGTAATTCACCATATTCTCAAGGTTTTGGTTCTGACGCCAACGAGAGAGTTGACCAAGCAGGTGGCCGACTGTTTCACGAGCATCGCCAATGAAAACCTCTCTGTTCTTTGTGTCTATGGAGGGACGCCCATCTTTCAACATGGTGTGTTTAAATTGCATGTCTTCCTCAGTGTAAATATCAAATTATATTCACATTAAATAATAACAATAATAATAATAATGGTTCAAATGGTGAAGAATGAAATTAATTTCTTAGAAAAATCACTGAGGGATGGTGTGGACGTTTTGGTCGGCACTCCGGGCAGAGTTCAGGACCTGATCAACAGGGGCACGTTGGATCTGTCGAACCTCAAACATGTCGTACTCGACGAGGTGGACAGGATGCTCGACATGGGATTTGCCGACGACGTCGACAAAATCCTCCAGGTCAGATACGATGCAGGTTAGCACTGGTGTCAAAGTGGATTGTGGCTTTCCATTTTTATAACCTTGTCCAATTGACATGTCTGACTTGTACTTAGTCAATGAAGACTTTATTTTCTTTTCTGAATCATTGCATAAGTTTGTATCAACAAAGTTATGTCTTTATCTTGTGATCAAGTCAGAAGTACATACTTCAATTACAGATGACTACAAGAACAACCCTCAGACACTTCTCTTCTCTGCCACAATGCCAGAGTGGGCCAGGAAGACCTCACAGAAGTACCTCAAGCCTGATTGCAAGAAGATCGACTTGATGAAGGATGATGACAACCAGACCTCGAAGACAGTTCAGGTGAGATGATGTTGATAATGATAACCTGTGCAATGCCTTAGTCTTGAAAGTGCTTGTGTGGAACATTTATCAATTACAGTTGAATTAACAGTCGGTTTGGAGGAATGCAATCCTCAGAGTCAATAACTTTTATTGGCAACAAGTAGAGCACCATGTGATCACAAATTATTGGCATCGTCGGCACTAAGCTATTATGTACTATTTGCAGCTGTTTATTCCCAAACGTTGAAGTCAAGCCAGTAAAATATGGTTTCATTTCAGCACCTTGCCATTCAGTGCAGCTACTTCGACAGACCTGCCACCATCAACAGTGTCATCAAAGTCTACAGCGGATGTCAGGGTCGTTGTATAATCTTCTGCAAGACGAAGAAGGACGCAGACGAGTTGGCCCTGAGCAACGAGATGAAGTCGGAAGCTCACGTCATCCACGGTGACATCCCTCAAGACAAGAGAGAGATGGTCCTTAAGGTTTGTGCAGATTTTGATTATTTTTATTATTTATAAAAGGACTATTTTAAATTATATGCATATGATTGTAATTTGGTGTAACTAGGTGTCTTCTTTTTTTTTTTTTGAAAATTTATGGAAACCATTTTTGCTACAAACAGGGATTCAGAGAAGGAAAATACAGGTGTCTGATTGCCACAGACGTGGCTGCAAGAGGTCTCGACATTCCAGAAGTTGACCTCGTCATCCAGTGCTCCCCTCCACAGGTACGAATAGTTAATCAGATAATGATTATTATTAATTTTATACCACTCTTCATTATCGATCTGAATGTAATGTCAAAATGTTGTCCCCAATGAAGGACGTGGAATCCTACATTCACAGGTCGGGAAGGACCGGCAGAGCGGGCAGACAAGGGACGTGCGTCCTCTTTTACAAGAAGAACGAAGAGTGGGAGTTGAGGAATGTCGAGAACAGAGCTGTTGGTGGACATTATTACATTATTAATTAGAATTATTAAAAAATTAGCATTAAATATTAAAACAAATTTCTGTGACATGATTGATATGTAAAAATAGCTCTGTATTTATTATTAAAACTATCATAATTATTATTATCTCGTGATAAATGCAGACTTGTGTAAAGAATACTTTTAATGCAATTAATGTCGCCATGTCAACTAGGCATTCGAAGTCGATGTTATCGACGTAACTGTTGCGAGGTTTTCTTTCTCGGCGACATGAAAAACTATTTTTCTTTGTCAGAACATAAAATTGAAAATGGTCGGACCCCCATCTCCAGCGGACATCGTGAGGGCTTCGGCAGAAGACGCCGCAAGGTGCGATGAGATCGAATGCATCGATTCGATTAATCGTTGATTGTCACAATCTCCTAAATTTTGATTAAAATATTTAATGCTAAATCTATATTTTGAACATTTTTTTTTCTACAGGGCCCTCTCTAAGGTCTCGGACGAAGCTGCCAAGCAGTTCGAGGATTTGGCCGCGAAGATGCTCGAGGAAAAGAGTGCCGTTCAGTGCCTGTCCGCTGCTCTCGCTTTTATTTCTGGAAACACCGACCTCAAGCAGAGGTCGCTCATCTCCTCCAGAGAGGTATGTTTTTTTTAGTGATTAGTAAAATATAATATAATATAATAACAGTGCAGTGTTAAGTAGAAGGTTGGTGTAATAGGATAATGAGGCTTGTAATTAGTTTAATTGCATTCGATTCAGAATTTCTTTTAATTTATTTATGATATTTAAAAATATTTTCTGCCTCCAGGGCATGGTAACGTACCTCTTCCAGACAAACCTTGACCTCAGGGGAATGGGGTACGTGTGGAACGCCCTCAAGAAGTTTGTGGATGGGCAGATCACAGAAACAATCACTGGAATGAGATTTTGCAAGGACAGAAAGGTTTGTTCAATAGCTTTTAGTTATGCTTATTTGAAATGGAGGGTATTTACTTCAGAATTTTGCAATTATTTTTTTTTTTAATTTTTCGTAAACAAGGCTTGAATGAAATTAAACAATTGTCGACAACTTTTCCAGAGTTGTGTGTTTGACATTCCCGTCGAGAATGTCGATCAGTTGGAAATGCACTGGCAGGATGGCAAGTTCGATACCCTCAAGAAGGCCGACACTCTACCCGAACTCGAGGAGCAGAACCAGAGGTCCAACTGGAACAATGACTACAGCCAAGGTAACAACTACCGCAACAACAACTACCACGGCAACAGCAGGGGCGGTAGAGGGGGCGGCGGATACTCCCGAGGAGGCAGGGGAGGCTTCCAGAGGAGATGGAACAAATAACTAGGGAAATGAATTAGGAAAAGAAACACTGATTCTACTTTGAATAAGGAAATTTGATTTTGTAGGAAGTTTGGACTCTGAAATACAACATTTTCTGTTCAATTTGTCTGAGTTTGTTACAGGAAAATATTGTGTATGACCTCATTTTAATTTTTATGTATCTGTGGTGATGGTTAATAACTTGGTGTGTGGTTTGACATTTTTGAAGAGGCCAATATTTGATAAAGTAATGTGAAACCAATCGTACATCGCATTTTAACGTGCACCAAGCGGCGTTCAAAAGCCAGTTTTTGTTCCAAAACAAATCCTTTCATAAATATTGTCTATGTAAACAATGAGACAAACCAATGAGGTGTCAGTTCAGATGTCAATGTGCAGGGCTTCACATTGCATATTCCTCAAGTTTAGCATCACAGCTGTTTTTGTCGACCTGAACACAGGAACGGTCAAAAGGAGAACTTTCTGACCATTTTCAGTTGCAAAATTCTTCCACTCAAAGTTTGGGGAATTACCAGAGAAGTAAACATGAGGGCACGATGAAATGGCGAACGGGTCGCCTTCAGAGTAGGGGTAGCAGCCCAGGGTGTCGGGGGCGGTCGGTGCCATGTGCCCGAACGTCAGGGTCTTCTGGAGCACTTCGAGGTGATTGTCGAACTCAGATATCCTGGTTATGTCCCTGATCGGTTGTCCCGAGCTTCCAAGAAATTTGAAACCCGCCACTTCACACTTGTACGGATTTGGAACAAGATGAAGACTGGAAAGAGGGGACGACCTTGGGAATAAACAAGGGTGTAGGGATTTCTGGGGAAAGGCATAGGTGGTGGGGTCGTTTGGCCCTGGCATGAGGTCGACCTCACAGTTGATTGCCAGTTGGAAGAGCAGGTCGTCCAAGTTCTTGACAGCCTCTCGAGCATCTTTCTCTTCCTCCTTTGCCTGCATTCGGCTTTGTTGCCTTTTGCCGCGACTGTTCACGATCGCCTCCTTGTTGATGGCGTTTGTGCTCAGCGAATTCCCTGCTATTACGACTCGGCAAACCTTTGACATTTTCCTTTGAATGTCATCATCTCCCAGACTTCCGTTGATCAAATCGACCAGGAGCTGAAGCTGGAAAAGATGCTGGTCGATGTCACTCTTTTCCATTTCATTTCCGCCTCCAACTTCCATGCCGCTGATGAACACAACGAACTTGTCCTCATCGACTTCTGGAGATGCATCCTGAACGGGCATCAATTTGTAGGACATTTCTTCCACAACAAACTTCCCAGAAGTTGCATCCTGCTTTCCGAGCACAACTGCCACCACTCCAGTCACTCCGAATGTGACATCGACATTTCCAGTCAGGAAAATCCTCTGCAGCTCATCCTCCAAAATGAGGCAGTCAGAACTGTCAGTGTATCTCTCCTAAAATATTTTGTTTTAATATATCAGTTTTACAATTTTGATTATCTCCAGAAACTTTATATCTAGTCAAAAATACTGCATAATTTGAATTAATATTTTCTGTTGGATAAATTTCTTTAAAAAAAAAAAAAAAAAATTGAAAATTTAAATCTGTTAATGTGTTTGGCTTTAATTTGAATGTGAACCAACCCTTATTGGTTGAGGCTCCAAATGGTTTTCTTCGCTGAGTTCTTTAAGTATGCTTGGTTTGAAAGCCATCTGCTTAAAAATAGTTCCAATGATGGCGCATCTCTCATCACCTTGGAGCTCTGACAACTTCCTTACTAGAACATTATCTCCCCATTTGCTCCTGGCAGTGTTTTCCAAACATACTCTCTCTTGAGCTAATCTAGCTGCATAAATGTGTGCATACTGACATTTGAACTTCCTTTCCTGCAGTACAAAACACTGGCTCCTATCCTCATAAACAGCTTCAACACGATTAATAGGATCTTCGGACATCATATTTAGAAAAGCGACGGGCAATGGTTAGCAGAAAATAATAACTTAGTCCCAATTAATCATCCGATATTCCTGATAAACAAAAAAGCGCGCTGTTCAAAAGTTAACTCGAGTTTCAAAATGTGATTTCTAAAAGATATTTAAAAGCTTATATAAATTAGCTTAGTATAAAGTATAAAGTAAGCTTAGTATAATTTTAATATAAAATGTTTTTTATATATAAAAAAAAACTCACTCGGTTGACATGAGAACCGACGCTACCAGCATTGCATTTGAAAGGTGACTTCAGAAGTTAAGTTATAACATTATAACAAAGTTGATATGGGTGAAGAAGCGGTTGAAAAACGAGAAGAAACCAAGAAATACACATATCCTCTAGTACAAGTTAGTTTCCAGCATTTTATTTTAAACTGCATCAATTGAATACTTTTATCGGGCTTAACTATATAAATATGCACTGCACATAAACACATAAAAGTTATGCAATTGAATAAATGGAACTACCAATCAGGATTTTACTTCCTTCAATCCAGTATTCCGATATGATGGAAGAAATGAAATTAGAAGC
>MPNW01001038.1:97804-112567 GCA_011800805.1 Hirudo medicinalis
CGAGACGAACCCCGTCACTCAAGTTCAAAGGTCGTAAGGCTTGGAGGCTGAAGAATCTGCACAACCAGAGGCAAGACAGTTCGTTAGCATTGGTTAGTATAGTTGGTCGATATCAAGGTGTTTGCATCAATCAATGTAAAATAATGACGATGATGATGAAGGTAAAAACGATATAAACAAAAAAACATAATAAGACATTTATATAGCATAACAAGCATCAGGGGAGCCTAGACCATCTACACAGGACCCCATCTCTAGGTTAGTTTTATGGCGATGCAAGCTGGGTTTCGAACACGAAACACAATGACCGATGCTTTTCAACAAAAGCTTGCAGTAATGCAACCCTCTGAGATAACTGTCTGGTAATGAAGAGTGATGAGTCATTGAAACGAGGAATTGAAAAAGGATTGAAACATTTAAATGACGTGTTTAATTCAACTGAATTAAATTAATTCATCATCATACTTGTCGTAGATGATCATGGCATCCTGCTGAGCCACCTGGTGGTCGTACCCGGAGCCCAGGTTGGAAAAGTGCCGATGGAAGTTGTCAACGTCGAGGAAACACTGGAGGTAGTCCATGCACCTGCCCTGCTCCATGAACTGGAACGATCATCGTTATCATGATCAGTGATCAGTGTGATCGGAAGTGATGATGATGACAGCAAGTGAGTAAAATAGTCAATTGTTTAAGTCACTTTAATTCGTAAAAAAATATATTTATTATTATAAATTACCCACCTCGGTGAAGTAAGACAGAGAGGTGTCGTGATAGATGACGTCCGTGATCGTCAGGAAGTTGCCCGTCAAGACGTCAAGCTGGTGCTTGCAATGGTAAGAACTCTGCAGGTACTGAGGATAGTACCTGGGGTCCGTTGTTGGAGTAATTGATTGATTATTGAAATTATTATTGACTGGCAGTTTCCGATTGTTCGAACATCCGTCGTCAGCCGATCAAAAGATCACATTTGACTTGACAAGGCAGCATTAATAAATATTGTCAGCGACGTCAGTTCACGTCAATTAACATTCAATTTCACGAGAGCAAAGTAAACATCGTCATTCAAAAAAAAGGTACTGACTCTGTCTCGAGGGTGACATAAACTTGACCTTTGCACTCTTCGAAGCAATCGAGCCCCTCCGCCTCTTCGCCTTGGCAGCGACAAACCCGCCTGGCCACGGAATCCCGAAACTCGTCCGGCAGTTCCAAGCGGTGCCTGGACTCCCAGGAGAAGTACTTTTTGAAGATCAGGATGGCGTCGTTCTCCATGTCTGGAAAAGATACGACGTAAATGTCGAATTACACGGAAGAAGTGGACCGTCTTAAACGTCGTGTCGCTCGTAAACCTCGACAGAGATGAATGGAGAAGGAACGATCAAGATGTTCATTTGTAACATTTGATAAAAGCTACATTGAAAATGTAATTACATTACATCGTAACTTGGTAACGATTTTTTTTGTCGGATTAATTTATTAATAAACACTTTTCTGACAGTCACCAAGGTCCAAGACAGGAATCATTTTAAGTAAATGATGATGATAATGATGACGACGACAATGATACCTCCCCAAATGGAACCCTGTTGTACGAGAGAGGTTGATCCACCATTGGAACACTGCTGGGCACCCAAATTGGATGGTAAGGATTGATTTTCATCTCCTATTTTCATAGGGATGTCCCCGTTCATTTCAGCATGAGGTGAGGAATTGGCCAACCCCGGGGATTCCGAACGGCTCGAATCCTCCGAACGACCCGGGCCGGCCGGCCGATCTTTCGAAGAAGTGGCAAAGGTCGAGCAGCGGTGCTCGGGTGGTGCAAGACGAGCCAGGAAGCAGGTCTTAAAATATCGAGAGACAAGTTATTCGAATGAAAAATAACTCCTGCAAATTATCACAAATTACAAATTGTAAATTTTTTCGATTATGGTATTAATAATTCTACATATATTGTGATACTTTACTTCTTGCGGTGGTGATCGTTTTTTATTATCCAATCAGCTCACCCTGAATGCATGGACGTCCAACCAGAACTTGACGAGACTGGCTTTTCCTTTGGAGTCAAGGAACTGGATGAAGTACGCCAAGGCATCCTTGTCGTTGAGAGTTTCGGGCAGCGACTTCAGGAGTTGAGAACGTCTGCCCTGATGTTTGGAATATTTCGAGGCGGCCAGGTGAACTGTCGACGTCAGAATCGAAGTCGTTCTAATGAATTAGATTCAATTTTTTCATTTAAACTCCGAGTCTCACCACTAATATCATCCAGTCTGTTGTCTGGAACGACGGGAAGCCCGTTCGCTGTGGCATAGTCGTTCTTCATGCTTGCAGAATCTGCAATGAAATCTTNTCAATTTTTTCATTTAAACTCCGAGTCTCACCACTAATATCATCCAGTCTGTTGTCTGGAACGACGGGAAGCCCGTTCGCTGTGGCATAGTCGTTCTTCATGCTTGCAGAATCTGCAATGAAATCTTTTTCGGTCTTAACTCTTTGCTTAGATTCAAATGTCTAATCAGCTAATCATTTATAGGAGGATGGAGAAGTTAATGGAAATTAATTATATATATATTTATATGTATGAAACAATTACAACAAACCCTTGTTATAATCTTTAATGCCATCAAGAGAATGGACCGCCTTCATTCTCGAAGAAGGCACAACAGGAGGTGGGACGTCTTAATTGAATTAAAATGAAATATTTCGAAGTTTTGAATTTTGAAGATTTGAAAGATTAGGTGATGTGTTTTTTATGCACCATTCAGTTGATTAAATCACATGACATTTGGAGTATCATCTATCAAATGCACCAAACATTGTCGGAGGTTAAAAAGCCAGCATACAACTCTTATTTCCACCACATCAGCTGCCAATTTCCTAGTGAGTAGTGCAGCTCTTAAAAAAACATATTACCTGAAATCTTTTTGCGAAAAAATTTGGCAAAGGACATATCTTTTGTTCTGTCATGACACAATTGAGAAAACCCAATTTGGCACCAAATCACCGCTCAGAAATGCTCATCTTTAGTCTCGGGCAAAAATAAACAAACTGATATCAATATCGAGTAGAGTAAAGGGACCGCAAGTCTCACTTGAATTTTTTTTTTCAACAAAATAAAAAAAAAATAATGCGCACAACTAGTAATTTAAAAGAAAACTAGACTATACTAGACTATAGTATACGCAGTTATTCACTTAGATATTATTTGTAATTTAGCATCACTTTTTATATTCCTTTGATAATATTTAATGTATTTTTAAATTTCAGTCGTGTTTATTAAAAACCATACGAAAGAAATGATTAGCGCTAGCATGAGTCTTTTAGCCTTAAGCAGTAAATAAGGAAGTCTTCTGCGTTCGCGCACTGGTTTCGATTGTGAGATTTTGAGAAATGTTTTGTGTTTCCTGCTTTTTAACATTTGTTATCGGCAATTTAGGTGGGATTTGATGTTTCGTTACTTTCATGTATGTATTACATTGTGACGTAAAGATTAAGCTAATTTAAATGTCGTTGTTGTACAGTATTTGCCTTCTCAAAGGGTCTGCTTGCAGTTGAAAATAGGTACGTAATTCTGAACTGCTCGTCAAATGGGAGCGTGTTGTGGCAGAGAAAGACTATCGGAGGACTAGATTTTAAAGAAATCTATATTCATGAGGTGTTGGTGAAACCATTTACAGACAGGTTTCTGACATTTAAACAAAACATTGCTAAGTAATACAATTATGGGCTTGTTTAACTCAGATTGAAATGGTGGATTAGCTTAAAGCTTTTGAATAAATATCTCAGCTGATTTTAATTCTGGAGATTTTATTGCATTACATTATATTTCATTTATTATAAATTAGTATATTATATTAGATTAACTTTCAATGCATTTCCGTAAGCCTGGGTTGTTCCTTAACGAATTGTCTTACAGGTTTAGCGTGCCTTCCTTGTACGACCTGAGGATCGAGAACAGTTCTATGGACGATGCCGGGCTCTACCAATGCATAGGAAATAATGGCTTTGGAGGAATTGTTGTGGAATACAACGTCACAATCCTAGGTGAAATGTTTTATACAAAGTAAAATGTTGAGTCTTTGTATTTAACCAACTTTAAAGAGCAACAGAAACGCAAACTTTATTATGACGACTCTTTGACAAAGAGCACAACTATCACAACTCAACCTAAAAAATTTTGAATAGCTGTTGAATTATCCATCGGTGAATGCACGGACGTTTCCATTTGCTTTGAAAATGCGTCTAGAAACTTGGTAATGCCAGCCATTTGTAGGAGGAGCAAACAAAACTTTTAATACTCCCTGCAGCAGGCCAAATTTTCAACAGAATCCAAAATGAAGACATTGCGACTAAAGTCTGTCGAAAAAATTCTTTCATCGACTGCACCCATTGTTGGGTCTTTTGCATTTGACTCGCCTTTAAAGAAAAACATCCAAACGAACCTTATTGTGACGTCCCTTTGAAACAATAGACCCTGACCGTCTCAACGTGCGTTCCACGCTCCCCGGAGCCCCGAAATCGAACCCTTACATACGAAAACGTTCCCGTCCAATGTAATGTAGTTACATAACAATGCAGTGTAATAATGTAACAATGTAATGTAGTAATGTAACATGTAATGTAGTAATGTAACAATGTAATGTAGTAATGTAACAATGTAATGTAATAATGTAACAATGTAGTACCTTATTGAACCGGTTGTTAAAACTTTATCACATCCCAACTCAGGTTCGTCGATAACTTGCAGTCAGAGCACCGACCGAGCGGTAGGTCTAAATTCTTGCGGCATACCCCCATCTTCCGTCGAGCACGGCTGCCACGTCATTCGTGCAGGTGTCTCGCGACCCGACATCACCTGGATCGACACGTCTACAGGTACTTCTCGTCGACAGGCTGATGTGATATTCCCGTCGACTTTAGATGATTTAGACGTTCGTCACCGTGCGAACTCATCGACTTACCTCGTTATTCATCGATATCTTAAGTTTTGACACCTTTGCCATTTTTTTCTCTTGCTGGTGTAAGCCCATTAATGATGATGATGATGATTGATGGTGATGAAGACGATGATTATTCATTGAGGTGATGATGATGGTGGTGGTGGTGATGATGATGATGTTGATTACTCATTTTTTCTTGCTGGTGTGAGCCCATTAGTAATACTAAGAATGGTGATGACGATGATGATGATTGATTGATGATGATGAGCGATCAGCGATGATGATGACAGAATCGAATGATAATCAAATTGACTGAAATTGAAACTCTTGTCAGGGAAAAACAATTGACTATTTCATTGTTATCTCAGGCAGATCAATAAGTTTTGCCTCTCTGAAGTCGTTCACTTTGCCCAGTGGCAGGGAAAGGCTTTCCAGCGAATTCACTATTGTAGCAGAGATGGAGGTGCCGCTGTACCAGTGCTCTGTGGCCAATTTGTTGTTCTGCTCCACCACTCCTGTGACTGTAGAATGTGAGTGCTGGAGAGATTTTTAAAATTAATTTTTAAAAACCCTGGAGTTTGGATCAGTTTACCGGCATTCAGCTTCCTTGCTGAATATCATTCCAGATGTCGTTGAAAGTGACGTCCGCTCGTTCTGCAACTCCAGCGGCATGATATATTGCATTGCCAATTCGAGCCTCAGTACTTGTGCCTATACCTGGAGCCTCGACGACAAATCCGTCAACTACGTGCAGAACCAAACTGCGGAGTCGCTGTGTTCTTCCGCGGACGGTCGGTCGAGCGGAAACTTTACTTGTACTGCCACTTGTGTGTTGGAGGGAGAAAGAAAGTGCACCGTAAAGGTCAAGAGCGTCGAGATGACTTTGACACAGGATGGAGTTTATGGTGAGCATTAAGAACTATCTTTTGGAATCAGGAATTATTGTTTTGATTAAAGTGGGAATGATCATGCATCGATAATATTTACATTTGTAATTTTGTCCCGAATGAATTTCTGCGTTCATCCTTTCAGTGAACACAGCAAACACTTCTTGGCCGCTCGTGATATTCGCGAGCGTTCTGCCTTTGATACTTGTTCTGTTTTTCGTAATGGTCGTCAAACGTAATTGGAGAATCATTTCCAGATGCAAAGAGAGGTTGGTCGTCCTTTCTGTTTTGTTGTCGAATAATTATGCTCGGTCGCTTACCTATTTGCAAATCGTCCGTCAATATTTTGGTCACTTACCACCTATTTCCAATTCCATGAATACTGATTGATGGGTTAAAATAATTTCCATTAATGAATATTGAGTAATAGATTCAGCCAGTAGTATTTAAGGTATTTCATCAGATAAACAGGATTATTTTTTGCATTATTTTGCACAGCACTGTTTTTATTTTCATGAATTTTTTTCAAGATGCTTCAAGACACCAGTGAAATTGAAAGAAGCCACACCATTGAATAAACTGCCAAAATGTTTTGAAGGAGGTTGGTGGGAATGACAGAAGTGTACTTGACTTGTACTTGACTTGTACTTGTACTTCATACCTTTTGCTCTGTTCTTGAGTCAGCGTTTTTACAGAATTGTATACTTGTTTGCATAAATGTGCTTGTATTTGTATTCATCCAATCTTTCGAATGCCTCAAGTATTCGAACAGAAGACGTGAAGGCCCTTTTTAATTGATCTACCATTTATGTGGTGCACCTACCCGAGGGTGCTCCCCGTAGGTGCAGGCCGGATTGTGAACATTCGTTTACGTTGACATCCTCTAGAATTTTTATGTAGTATTCATTTACAGTCTTACAATATCTATTTTTGACTTATTTATTAATATTGTTGATATTTCAGTACTTAAAAATTTAACAACACAGAAGCTTTTATGTACTAGAGAAAAAAATACTAACTAGGGCCAAGGTACCCTTACTAGTTGGCGTAGGATCATCGCTCGAGTTCGTCTGTCGGAAAGTCGAACCAGAGGGCAGTAATGTCGACGACTACCGAGACGACATTATTTATTTCACTGGTTTTGCAATTTTTTTCATTTATAAGTTCAATTGTCGCCAACAGATGAGTTCAAAGCCGTCAAGAAAGCATCCCTACCTCTCTACATTTTCGAGTGTGCTTCAAAGTACGGGGATCGTCCCGCCTTCGTGAGTGTCGTCTGCTTCGGAAATTGGACTGCTCGTTTGCTTCCTAATAATTCGTATGAAAGTAATCGATGCAACTGACTAATAATATTATAATTTATGTTAATGTCGGTGGGCATCGAGGAGGAGTCAGTACTATTTATAATCAAAGACCGCAGGCATCGTCACCCAAGCTCCTAAATATTACTTGCAATTAATTTATTTTCGACGTATGGATCTGCTAAATAGGCATCCATTTTGATTTCCCTTGACATCGTGGACATCTCGATACTAGATCGACCCCGACGACCGGAATACCATCCTCTACAAGGATTTGGAGGGTAGGATCAAGAGGTTGGCCAGGGTGCTTTGGCTCAAGCACGAGGTGAGAAGCGAGGCCAAGGTGGCCTTGGTGCTGCTGAACTGCATCGAGTACCCGGTGCTATTCCACGCTCTCCTCTATCTCGGAGCCGTCTGCGTGCCGATATTGTATTCCTCCTTGCAAGGTGAAGTTCCCTTGACCTCCTTTCGACCTGGTACATGCAGTTAATAATATTCCTAACAAATAAATAATTAGTCATTGATTAATTGGTCATCATATTTTGACTGGAACGGTTGAGTTTACCTTCAAACTGATCGAATTAATCATTATTAATTGTGTTAATTAAATGCATTAATATAGTTAATTAATGTATTAACGCAATTAATTAATCATCCTGACGGATCGGTCGATGACTTTTTGCTCTTTCCTCAGAAGAACTGAAGACCTTTTTGAAGGACAGCGAAGCTTCATTGGTCGTGACGGACGAGGCCTGCTTGGGGAAATGCAAATACGTCAACCAATTTTACTCATTTGTGAGATGCTTTTCTGTTTTCTGTTTTTTTTTTTTCAAAAGAGAAGCTTGAATTATTACCTAAAGTTCTTTTGCATCTACTTTCCATCCTATTTATTTATTTATTTTATCATGAAATATTTGCATTTGTAGAAATTTATTTTTTATATTCTTTCGAAATTTGGAAGCTCTTAATGTTAATAATAATAAGTAATAGTAATAATAAATAAATCAATCAGAAAATTCTCCTGATCAAGGGAGGTTCAAATCCTCCCTTATTGGAAGAAGATGCCGACGGAGATCCGACCTTGATGGAATGCCTACCCAAGACCAAAGCGGCCGTCGTCTATTCCAGCGGCACCACGGGCGTCCCCAAGGGATGCGTTCACACTCACGAAACCTACCTCGCCAACCTGAGCCAGATGTGGTACGTTGGGGAGTTGAAATGCAATTTGAATCTATTTATGAAGATTTGTAAATTTAATTATTTTATTTGTTGATTTTATATGATTTTATTTTATTTCATATTATTTATATATTTTTTTGTTATTATTATGACTCCAACAGTCACATCTTTAGATGTAGTGGGATTTATTGTGAGTACTTTGAAATTCAAATGAGACAAATGTCAACAAGTCACAGTCAGGGATGAATATTCAACATTTTCATTGATGAATATTCAACACCATTTTCAATGAAAAATTTGTCTTTCAGGTTTTGTTCTCATGTTCTCACGAACGAGTTGTTCGATGTTCTGTTAACGAGGGGGAAAACATAGTGGGGGAGATTCACTTTGCATTTGCATTTCGCTAAAAATATCACTTAAGGAGTCACAAATGACGTCACAAAATAAAATCAATTCTCAACTGCGGTATGACAAATAAAGATGAATTAGGGAATAGTGCAGCATGAGAGCTGTAAATGACTTCAGGAGTCACAAATGACATCACAAAATAAAATCAATTCTCGACCGTCCGCAGCGACCCTTCCGCGGCCCTATTGGAGAACGGTTCGGAGGTCACCGTCGCTGCCGTCTCGATGAGCCACATGTTCGGCCAGAACATCTACTTGATGGCCGGAATTGCGGCCGGGTGCACGACGGTCGTCCTGAAGAGGTTCTCCGTGAGCATGTACCTCCACTTCATGCAGTCCTACAAGGTTGTCGTAGTTTCGAAAACTCGTGCGACCTAGAGGTCGGAATTAATTAGGATCTTCTCCGCGCGTAAATCAGACGCTCTGACCAGACGTTACCCGATTAATTTATTATTAAACGATTCGTAATCGTTTATTTGTCGATTCCGACCTAAAGTCGCGATAACCTGATCTTCCGAAGTCCTTCGAGGGCATCTGTCACGTTGCGTCCCGTATTTTCAGGCGACCTGTGCCCATCTCTGCCCTTCGCAACTGTACCAGATTTTGGACTCGCCTCTCCTTCCCAGTTACAATCTTTCCAGCCTGCTCAAGGTGGAAATGAAGGCAGCCATACTTGATCAGAACGTCTTCCAGTTGTTTAAGAAGAACTTTCCTCAGTGTAGTCTTCTGAAGGGTTATTAAATATGAAATTTTTATGTCACTCTCAGATGAATTCCAGTTTTTGCCAATTTCAAGAGCCGTTTGCTCGTTCCAGGGTACGGCATGACTGAGGCCATGTGCATTGCAAAAGAACGAATGACCGACGAGTGGACGGCACACTCGGTTGGCCGTCTCTTACCAGGTGTGCAGGCCAGGGTAGGAATTGCACGTTTTACGACGATCCTCTAGCGGCATCAATGACGACTAGTCATTGTACTGATGGGGGTAATTTTGACCTCAGGTCTTAGATCTTGAGGGGGGAATGGAACATGGGTCAGGACGAGAAGGAGAACTGGCGTTCCACTCTCCGGCTCTGTTCCTCGAATATCTGGGAGCGAGCAAGCAGCTGGATGAATTTGGATTCTTCAAGACTGGTATGCTATTGAAATTACATTATTAATGTTCTCATATTAACATTCTGGTGTTAACAATGTCATAAACGACAGGACTCGATATATGCCTAATTTATAGTTGGTTTTATTCAGTAAATAATCAGTTCACAATTGGATGGTATTACCCGTATTTAACACAAAACACTCCCGATGCCCACTATTAAGTACTAATCCCCTGTGTGATTATTTTCTGAATAGGGATATTGGGTACTAAGGAATATTGAGTGGAACGTAGGAGATCTTATTTGGGATCTACCGGGATAACGTAGTCTAACTTAATTGTCATCTTCTATACCTTCGAAAGATTCTAAATATTGCAGTAAATGTAAAAAATATCAATAAATACAAGCTTAATTGTTAAAGTTAATTTCTTGCACGTCACCAAGGTTACAACAATAACCTGCTGTTGATATGTTTTGCTGTTTTGTCAACAATGTTCTGGTCGATCCCCCACCATTGCGAGCGTCCTTGCACTCGATCACTTGCCGATGTCGACTTTTGGTTTCAGGCGACATCGGCTTCTTCGACAGATCCGGCAGGCTGCACATCACGGGCAGAAAGGATGACCTGATAAAGTGCAATGAGGACTACATCAACCCCGTGGACATCGAGGACATCATCGGGGTTCATCCGAAGGTGCAGGACGTGGCCGTTGTGGGCGTCCAGGTGGAGGGCTGGGGCGAGGCCCCGAAGGCCTCGTGGTGAAGAAACACGACAGTCTCGTCGAGGACGAGATCCGTCGGCTTGTGAACGGTCGGTTGTTGGAACTGTTGACGGCGCATTGCCTGCGCTCGCAATTCTAATCGATGTTTGTGCATCAATGCAATGCATGTAAATGCAAATGTGCTTCATTTATATAGCGCCACATGCATAGCGTCAGAGGCGCTTCTTGTCAACCATTTATACAGCGCTCCTTCCCAAAGGTGCTGGCGGCAGTGCAGGCTGGGTTTCGAACACGACACGTTGCAACTCTTGTTGCCATTACTGTCGCCGCATGCAGGAACGTATACATGATGCACGACAATGCATTCTCGGTGTCGAACGATAAGGACGACACGCTCGATAAGACGTCGACGCTAAGAACGTTTTCCGCAACAGATAACGTGGCTTCGGACAAGAGATTGCGAGGAGGAGTGGAGTTCGTCGATTCCATTCCAAGGTCGGAAAGTGGAAAGATCTGCAGGGCCCTGTTGAAGAAAGGAAGATGATGAGGATGGGTTTTTCGTTGCCGGTTGTTTGTTTTTTTTCCGTTGTTTTATTTATTATTTTTATTTTTTATTTTTGTATTCATTCAACACAACCGCACAACGGCTGGAAAGTCAATGACGCCAGGTCTCAACAAGAGTCCACAGGCAATTAAATAACAATAATAACAATAATAATAATTATTATTATATATTATTATTATTATATTAAATTATTATTATTATTATAATAATTATTATATATTATTATTATTATATTAAATTATTATTATTATTATAATAATTATTATTATTATATTAAATTATTATATTATATTATTATTGTTGTTGTTGTTATTGATGTTGTTGTTGTTGTTGATGTTGTTGTTGTTGTTGATGATGTTGCTGTTGATGTTGTTGTGGTTGTTGATGATGTTGTTGTTGTTGTTGATGATGTTGTTGTTGTTGTTGATGTTGTTACTACTAATAATAATGTCAATACAATTTCACTAACATGCAATTCCATAAGTAAGGCAGCAGAGGCACTTTGCTTTGATCATGAATCAATATAAATAATATAAAATGCCTTTATATAAAAAGTGTTCAATATATTTTCTAGTGAGATTCTGTTGTCTAGAAAAAAAAAAAAGCTTGTAATCCATTTTCTTGTCAGAAATTTAATCGTGGATTATAAAAGTGTCTCCAGTCACTCACCAGTATTGTGGCCTCTCGTTGTAACCTGCTGGACTGGTTTTGTTTTGTTTACTCGTGATGACTTTGTATTGTATATTTTTACGAAAACACCGTATTTTCCCCGCGTCGGCCGAACCCGTGTCGAGCGACCGCGGTGCCGTTCGGATCGGTTGGGCTTTTCGAGCCCTGTTATTTTTCCATCTGAAATCACAAACGAACCTTTGTTTCAAAATCTCATTTGTAGCACTGCAAATGTGCTTTGCTGTTTGTTGTCGTTCGTACGCCCGGGTAGGATTCCGATCTGCCGGTCTGGACCGGTTTTGTTTACGTGTAAAGACATTTTGTCTTGTTGTAGCTCGTGTTGAGATACAAGATGAGTGCTGCGGGCACTTTTCCTTGCCTTACACTCGGGCCTCGCTTTGAATCCTTGTCACAGTTTGTCGCATGACTTTAGGAATTTTTTACAAAAATACATTTACGGTGCCTTTAAAACGAGAGCTTTAGGAATGTGTGCGTGTCGAGCGATGTTGTTTTGTTTTGTTTTCTTTGTTTTTTTTACGTGCAAATGCAATTGCAGTAGTATAATTTTAATCCTTTAATTTTAATCTCATTCCCGAGACCAACGAGCAGGGATTTGGTTTTTCGTCGAGTCTGTCGCTCACTCGAGGATGTAAGAATGTGCATCATTAAAGATTTATAATTTTGCAAACCACTGGATTCTTTTCTCTTCATCATTATTCGATCTGCGCATGTTACTTTTTTATTTTTTTTCTTCTTTTTTTCCTTCTTTTTTTTTTTGCAAATTGTTGTAACAAGTGATGATGACGATTTTATGCAACTTATTTGTTGAAAGATTCTGTTCTATTGCCTTGCATTCAATTGCTTGAAGGTATCAACTGGTGTCAACTTTTTCAACTTCGATTCCGAGCATTGTCCGCTTCTTTGATGGACTTGGCATGATTTGTTTTTGTTTTTTTTTTGTTTTTTTTTAAATTTATGTTTTGACGAATCGCAATCTAGGTGCAGGTTTGCATCATACCATTGTAGTTACGAATGTGATATTCAGGCGCCTCTGACGCTATGCAAATGGCGCATTATAAATTAACTATTATTATTATTATTATTATTATTATTATTATTATTATTATTATTGTTATTGTTATTGTTGTTATTGTTATTGTTATTATTATATACATTATTATATACCTGATATAATATGTGATGTATGTTGTTGTCGTTCGTACGCCCGGGTAGGATTCCGATCTGCCGGTTTGGACCGGTTTTGTTTACGTGTAAAGACATTTTGTCTTGTTGTAGCTCGTGTTGAGATACAAGATGAGTGCTGCGGGCACTTTTCCTTGCCTTACACTCGGGCCTCACTTTGAATCCTTTTCACAGTTTGTCGCATGACTTAAGGAATTTTTTTGGAGGCTTGAAAATGTATTTTTGAGAGCATATTTTTCAACCTCATTCCTAAGAGCTCAGGAATTTGTGCCGTTCGGTCACCAAGGAGACCTGCCATTTATTTTATTTTTTATAATTTGACTTAAAGCAGAAAATGGACTTTGAATAAAAAAAAAAATTCGTTATTTATTAAAATTTCATTATTTATTAAATCAAAACCTCCTAATTTCCTCTTCCTTACGAGTGGATCATGAGGTCTTGTTTTGAATTTTTCCAGGAAGGATTTTTAGGGAGTTCTTCTGTTCTGTTTAGTTCTTTCCAGGTATTACAACAAAACATTTTTGTTGTTGTCGTTCCAATCCATTTATTATTATTATTATTATTATTATTATTATTATTATTATTATTATTAAACAATGATTTATAGGCAACAAATAACAATAGGATATAAAACTTTGATTCCTTAAATAATAATGTAAATGAGGTCGCGCAAAAGAAAAGTATCACCCAGCACGAACTTGGATGTTAAGAAATAGTTAAGTAATACTTCTTAAGGTATTTTTGGCTGCCGTCAAATCGAGCTCATTTTGCGAGTTAAAAATGCCTTTTTTTGTCGTCCAGAAGTCTTTGAAAGCCGACGAATAAAAGCTAAATTGCGAGGTTTAGTATAAAATTTAAAAAAGAGAAACATTTGAGGATTAAAATATACTTTGAACGCCTCATTTATTAAAAAAAAAAAAAACTATCTTGAGAAATCTCAACTTTTTCCGGGAATTTCCAACTTTCTGCGGTACGATGCCGTGGAAATTTGCCTTTTCGGTTTTGCTCTGCTACTGCCGCTTGTGTCCGAAGGCTACTTTTGGTAAAACACCGACCCGGCTCTCAGCACTTAGTGATCCATCTTCATCCATCAGATAATGAAGAAAAATTTATCCACATTTAACAAAGGCCCGCCCGTGTCTTGTAGAAATTGGGTCGCAAATTCTTAGCCCCTATCTGACCTGACAAGGCAGTCTATGCCCCTGAAATGTCTATTCGCTGGTTCTATTATTGCTTGCACGCTCGAGCTGATTTTGACGTGTGGTTGATCTTCAGTCATGCATGACCGGTTGCTGGCTATTAGGTAGATAGGAGGAGGAGATAACTTCAACTGGGCAATAAATCATGCAGTCCAGTGAAACTTCGAATCAGCATCAATTTATAAATGATCTCATTTTTGATTTTATCGCATCGCACGCACGAATTGTTTTGATGGATTCGTTCGTTCGTTCGTTCATTCGTTCGTTCGTTTGTTCATTCGTCCGTTCAATCATTCGTTCGTTCGTTCGTTCGTTCGTTCGTTCGTTCGTTCGTTGCATTACGTGAACGTAATGGATCAAGCGTTCATGTTATTCAACTCATTAATATTTATAAGTCGAATTTTTCATTGATATTCATGACCGGTCAGCAGCTTGTCTTGGTGACGGTTGAAAAAGTCTTTTAAGTCTCGAGTCGATGTCGACTTAATTTATTATTATTATTATTATTATTATTATTATTATTATTATTATTATTATTATTATTATTATTATTATTATTGTTATTATTATTATTGTTATTATTATTATTATTATTATTAATTTT